>JAPFFP010027185.1:0-15968 GCA_026153255.1 Solanum medicagineum | reverse complement strand
TAAGCTTGACTTAGATTCTAATTAGAGACTGAAGCTTGAATGAAATCGTTAGATCCGGAATGAGATTGGGACACTTGAATGATGAGTGAAATATTTGTCTAAGTGTTAGAGAGGGTTTTGGGGAAAGTCTTGAATGATATGAGGTTGAAAAATTACTAATTATAGTTTTTACGTATGGGGAGGATTAGGCCCAAGATCCTAAGGGCTTGGACCGGAATTAGAAAAACTGGGGGAAATTAACACAAAGGCGTGCCCCTAGTGCGTCGCGCCAGGGGAGCAAAGTCCTCTTTGGAAATTGCCACTTTGGATTTTCGAATTTTGATACAGTTACTCTAATATCAGGGTTAGACCTATTTCCCACTCAATATTTACCCCTAAACAAGTACAAAGTCGTATTTTCGATATCACACACTGATTATGAGATATATGGAAATTACGATTCCAGGCACTTCTAAGGCATATTTTCGGGCACTTTATGGGGTCGTTTCAAAATCTCCCCTTTGGGAACATTCATCTCCGAATGTCAAAGAAATGTCTACATAAGAGAAGTAAGCAACATAATTTCAGCCCACATAAGAATGCAACAATGGACTTAAACACCACTTCAAAAATCTCAACATAAGTATCAAAATAACCATGAACTTGTCAATTTAAGCATGAATGCATGCAAAAGACATAAGAGCTGAAACTTAAAATTTGGAATCATAAAAAGGACTTGATTTGTTGTCATAAGCTTGAATAGAGTGAAAAGAAGTATGGATATTTCTTCTCCATGCCCGCTCTGGCTCCCCGAATGACACTTTCGACTTGGCGATTCTTCCAAAGGGCCTTGACGAGCACCACATTCTTATTAATCAACTTTTCCACCCATCCGTCTAATAACTCTACCGGGACCTTCTCTTAAGCCAACCATCCTCCACAACACCCACAACCCCTAAGAGTTCTATAGCACTTAAGTCACCAATGTATCTCCTCAACCTAGATGCATAAAGAACTGGACGAACCATATCCATATTCATAGGCAACTCCAATTCGTATGCAACATTAGCAATCTTCCTCAACACTCTATAAGGACCGACAAACCATAAACTCAATTTCCCTTCTTGCCAAACTGGACCACACCCTTAATGGGCAGGACTTCCAAGTGAACCCAATCATCAACATAAGCACACGTAGCCTACCTTGGTACCTAATGATGCCATCTCCCCCTTGGGAGAAACCTCCACTCCACCAACTTCCATTAAAGTATTAAACTCTAGTAAGGTGGGGTCAAAGTCTTGCTTTGACTTAACCTCATCAACCAAAGAAGATTGAAACCATCAAAACCACTATACCACCATTCTTAACTTCCTCCAACCTAACTCCCGATCTAGCCAATCGATGGACTTCTCTAGTCACCTCTTTGCACCATCATCACCATGTGCTAGGCTACCCATAGATACCCTTCTTACAGCATCAGCCATAATATTAGCCTTACCGTGGTGATAATGTCCACTCATATCATAATCCTTAAGGAGCTCTAACCACCTTCTTGTTACCACAATTCACTTGTCTTATATAGCAAACAACCTCCCATCCCCCAGGATTTGCAACACTACCCTCACATGACTTACAAGCTCTAAATGAATCAATACTTCATCACTAGAGGCCACCACAACATGTCAAGGCAGGGTTTAGAGACCCTATTCACGAGACCTATAGACATAACTGGTGCATAAGTCAACCAAAAGATACCACCCCAAATTCAAAATATCAGAAAGGATATTCAATGACTCATTGATCATCGGAAACAACTCCATAGAAATAACTCAGGGTTGATTTATTCATCATATGAACAATCACCCAGATCATGTTATGTTATCTATGGGACCTCGGCAAGCCTGTTATAAAGTCCTTATTTATCATCTCCCACATCCACTTTATCTCTATATTTTGAGCCTATCCATAGGACCTTTGATGCTCAACTTTACTTATTGATAGTTTGGACATTTCGAAACAAAGTCAGCAATATCTCTGTTCATTCCACTTCACCAATAGACTTCTCTAAAGTCATGTTACATCTTTATAGAGCTAGGATGCATGGAATACCTGGAGCTATGAGTTTCTTCTATATTCATTTCTTGAATATCATTAAGGCTTGGCACGAACAACCTACCTTGGTACCTTAATGCACAATCTCCCATATTGCTAAAGACTATCACCTTCTATTTATATAAGTCTTCCTTCAAATGGAGTAGACTAGGGTCTTGGTCTTACTTTTCCTTCACTTCCACCACATGCGATGATGTAAACACATTTTGAATAATGACTCCACCTTTATGGAATATACAATTGTACTATAATCGGGCAAGTCTATGCACCACTTTAGATAACTCCTTCTTACCCTCCTCAACATGGGCAGTATTTCCCATAGACAACCTGCTAAGAGTATCATTAACAATATTAGCTTTACCTGGGTGGTGAAGAATACTCATATCATAATCCTTGAGCAACTTCAATCATCTGTCCACCTCAGGTTGAGCTTCTTCTGACTGAAGACATATTGCAGATAAACACATCACATGCACTTAATATAAATAGTTCTGCTAAATCTTGAGAGCAAGTACCATAGCCGCTAACTCATCATCATAAGTTGGATAGTTTCTCTCATGAATCTTAATTTGTCTGGATTATGACTTTTTCTTTCTACGTCAATACACAACCCAATCCAACTCTGTACACATCATAAAAAATCATGAAACCTTCTGTCCTATGAGTAGAGTCAATACTAATCTAGTCATCATTCTTAGAAATTTATTTGCAAGCGTCAAATCATTGAAACTTAAACTTCTTTTGAGTCAGTTTATCCAATGGTGATGATATAAATTATAACCCATCAACAAATCATTTGTAGTTGATAAATTTCAAGAATACTCCTTTTATAAAATATGAATGACATTAGCAGTCTATTTATCCAACAAAGAGTCAGGATGGATCCCACAGAGAATATATTGAAACAAATCTAATAGCTATTGCTTCTCAACTGAAGTTTCTATTTCCAGAAATAACAATACATAAAGTAAATTGGGGGTTTGATAAAACTAGTAGCAGTAATAATGAGTAAAATAGAGCAAGAACTTGTTGTAGATAGAATGAGACTTAAGCTAGGATTGTGTTCCCCATGACCAATAACTTATTAGGCATTACGTGTTGAGACACTCATTTAGTGTGGTGCATTAAAAACCTAGTGAGTTGGTTAATATCTAATTCATCTTTTTATCCATCTTGATGTATTTCATCCCTATCCTCTCGATCTTGGAATGTGTTTATGTAATCCTTACTATCGGTCTCAATGTACTTTTTCCACTCGGGCTCTTGTAAATAAGATGAAAGATCACTCTCTTGAATCCTCGTTATGATTACCTTTTCCTAATTACAAAATTACTCTTAGACAAGCAACGAATATGGGTGAGTTCTCAATGTGTACACTTATGAAGAAGGCTATTTAGATAAAGATAATCATAATACATGGAAATTAGTCCTTTTAAGTATGCCCTACACGTTTTCCTACCTCGTTATTTTGACATGATTTTCACAAACCTAGTTATGGACTTAGCTATGCATATTCAGTGTAAGAAATCCAAATAGAGAAGAAAAATTCATAGTTCCAGCACTTACAGAGAATGTGTATGTAATCACAAGTCCAAAATCAATTAACGAATATGAAAATAGTGATATTAAGTTTCAAATGTCCAATAGGACTTGGTTTTCTATCGTACAAGTCGTTCCAGCAGTCAATAATATAACAAAATAAATAAAATGCTATTAATACTAACTGAAAACCTAATCCTTATAAAAATAGGAAAAGTGGTTCAGCATGGATCATAGACAACCGTCACAAGTCGTGGTGCGCACCACGATCCGTGAAGGACTTCGTGGTGTGTCACTCGTATTTTTCAATCTTCAGGTCCTCCACATCACAGGCACTCACCATGGCACATGCTACGTTCCACGACCCATGGTGGGTCTTATGGAAATATACTTGGTCTTCTCTTCAAACTTATAGTTTAGTGCTGCAATTACTTCATGTACCTTTTACAGTTCGTGGTGGTCTCCATAGCTCGTGAAGGGTTCTATGCAAGTTTCACTTGGACTTGACTCTCTTTTCCCAATTTCAGCACCTACCTCCATGATAGGTTCCATAGACCATGGATCCTAACTTGAATTTTTCTCTTTTCTTTATTTTTGTGCCTATTCCACAACAGCCTACCATGAGGTATGGTGTCCTCCACGACCCATGGTGGGCTCCATATAAGGGCCCCACTGTACTTTTCCACTCAGCTTCCTTAAATTATCCAAAATCAATGCTTTCACCTGCTTTTCTGCACACAAGCACAAAGGGCACATCATAAACACAAAACATGCTTGGGATCCATAATTATTCACTATTTTAGGTGTTGAAAGTGTCACAAATTCATGACACATCAATAGTAGCTAGCCAAACCCAACATATACTTCCTATATTAGTTAGGGATGTGGGTTTGGGCCAATTCTTTACTGCCTCAACTTTCTATTATAAACTCAAATACCATCTCAAGATATATTATGCCCTAGGAATACTACTGAAGTTAGCCAAAATTCACATTTTAAGAATCTTCCATATAGCTCCCTACCCTTGAGAGTTTGAAGAACAATCTAAGATGCTTGGCATTCTCTTCCTCACTTGTGCACTTGACAAATATGTCATCTATGAATACAATCACAAACATATAAAGATACAGTCTAAACAACCAGTTCATGAGATTAACAAATACTATAGGTGCATTAGTCAATCAAAAGACATTATTAGGAACTCAAAATGACCATAATGAGTCCTACGTTGTCTTTAGGATATAATATTCCCTTACCTTCAACTGATGGAAGCCAAACCTTAGATATTTTTGAGAAACAAGTGGCAACCTGAAGTTGATCAAATAAATAATTTATCCTGGGGAGAGGATACTTGTTCTTTATAGTGTCCTTATTCAGTTGTCAATAATCAATGCACATCCTAAGGGACCAATCTATCTTTAATGTGAATCGGATAGGAATAACCTAAGGTGAGACACACGGCCTAATGAATCCCTTATCTAATAGATCCTTCAACTACCCTTTTAACTCCTTAAGCCAGCAGGGGCCATTCTATATAGGGAATAGAAATGGGTTGCACGTCTGGAAGGACATCAATCCCAAAGTCAATTTATCTGTAAGAGAGACTTTGGGAAGATCATCAAGAAATTCTGCAAGAAACACATTGGCAATCAGGACAAATAGACTCCACACTATTATTTTTAACTAAACTATGTGGTAGATACACCCTCTGGAGATTAGCTTTTTGGACCTAAGGTAGAAAACAAATCTACCCTTAGGCACTATATGACTACCCTTACACTATATAAAAGGCTCATTTGGAAACTAAGACTAGATTGAGTTCTATAATTGATAAAGGCATAACAGGTATAAATCCAATCCATGCTAAGAATCACATTAATATCAATCTTGTCCAACTCAACCAGTCCGACCAAGGTTTTTCTATAATTGATAGACATAGTACAATCTCTATAGACTCTCTCAACAAGGATAGACTCACCAACACGAGTAAAATTACTAAAGGACTTAAGAAGACACTTAAGAATGATCTCAGAGTTATTGGCCATATAAGGGGTCACAAAAGCTAAGGTGAAATCGGGTCAAGCAAACCATAAATATCACATGTAAAGACTCGAAGCACTCCATGATAATATCTGGTGAGTTCTCCTCATCTTGGTGATCAGGCCATATTATACAAGAATTTGTGCCTCCACTTTTACCTGATGTAGAACCTTTTTAGTTAGCCCAGGTTGATATTGTCACCGAAGAAGATTGGGCCTTATTGCCTCTGTCACTCCATGTCTACATCAGATACTCCCTCTACGTGTGTGATCATACTTATAATATTTATTGGGATTGGAAGCTTGAGCTCGAAAACTCTAGTGACTGTGTAATTTCTAATTATACTTATTAATCAACACTAATGCACTTTCTATCGGTAGTGCATACCCTGAAGATCTCTTTTGGAAAAAGGAGCCACCCCTCTTACCTTGCTTATGCTGGCTAGGCTCATGCCCTATTGACTTAGCTTTGTTACTCATGTGCTCTTCTCTATCTTTCTTCTTGTCCTCCTCAACTTGCTTGGTGCAAATACCATGAGTCAGGAGATGTCCATATTTGAGATCAATAATGATGCCTTACACTTCTTCTTCACATGTTTATCCAAGCTAGGGATAATTTCTCTCATCTTAGCTCTTATGTTTGGGACCTCTTCTGGAGCATATCTAGATAGTTGGATGAACTTCAAGCATACTTTTTCACTATCATCCCTTTTTGTTTTAGATTTATGAACTCTTTAACCTTTTCTTCCCTCGAGTCTCTAGGAAAGAAGTGATGAAGGAAGGCATTCTCAAATTCATCCCACACTGCAGACTCAACATCCTCATTCTGGTTCTCCTCCCATTTGTTGAACCAGACATTCGCTACATCCTTCAATTAATAGGAAGCAAGCTTAACTCCCTCAATCTAATCTACATATGTAGCTTTCAGGACTTTTCACATCTCATTGATGAAATATTATGGGTCATCCTTTACCTTAGGCTCTATGAAGATGGATAGGTTTTTTCTCAGGAAATCTCAAACCCTCACTACAGTTGTTGGCTCCTAAGAGCTAATTATAACTCTGGCCAGCCACAAGTGGAGTGAGCAAGGTAATGACTACCCTGAAATTTGCCTCTGAAGTAGTGGCGGGCCAAGAAGTAGGCACCTGAGGGACGTAAGTTGTTCTGATAGGTCAACCTCGACCATCTTGCCATTCCCTTGTAGCGTACCCTTGGCACAACCGACACTCAAAAATTATTGCTGACTCCTAGCAAATCACTTAGCCTCATTACATTCATTTAATTAACAATGCAAGACTCAGTTTATGAACAAGGAATGTTCTAGAGGGCTCATCAATTAAATACTCAATAAAACTTGTTAAAACTGACAATCCACATCAATTCAACATTGTTAAATTAATTTGAAAAGAACAAGTCTGCAAAATTGAAACATCAACTCTAATCCATCATTGTCTATGAAGCCTCTATATCTAAGCATCTAGATGGTGTCAATGTTAGATTCATGGCCACCTCAAATCAAACAAATCAAACCAAAACGAAAAGTGAGGTATCCTCTGAATAGAATGGAGGACCCATCAATCTACTGAATGCGAAAGGATCATCAACGAAGCACCTTTTAATGATCTGTAATACCTATCATTACATGAAAAGATGCAGGTCCAAATGGACATCAGTACATGGGATGTACAAGTATGTAAAATAGATGGAAAGAAAAGAATACAATCAAGGATACTTAACTGAAGAGACTCCACTCAACAATCAACTCAACTCAACCATCAACTCAACTCTAGAGACTCAACTCGGAAAGATGAGGAACTTAATTAGAACATCTTAAGTCTAAAGAAAAAGGATATGGTTTAGACACAAACCAATCATATATAATCTAGTCCAATCCAATTAGAGTATTCTCAATACCTATTTGAGAGTTTTATAACTGACAACCATCACATATGAGCCGGTGATGATACAATAAAGTGATGTCGTTAGCCACCCATCCAATACCTTGCCAAGTTAAGGGATGCTCAAAATCAATTGATCAAACCTTTTTTAAGGACTTTAGAGGCGTGGCCCCTATCCAATCAATCCCATACTAGTGGCATAGTTATTGATTTCGTGTTGGACTTACTCTTACCTAATTGATGCTCAATATTCCTACCAAGACTCAATGCTCATAAAAAGATCCAACCAATCAATGAGTCTCATAAGGACCCTTATCAATACATCATAAACAAGTTTTTCTGCCTATCAACCAACCAATCCATTTTTAATCATATTCTTTTAGAGGGTTTGGGCAATCATTAAGAGGACTATCAAGTTAGACCAATCATTTGAGTTCAATTATGAAGACTCTTAGGGCCATCAAGTTCTATCAAGATCATTATCGCCATTCTCACATCACAATTATAATCACAATCATATTGTCAAGGCTCTAGACTCAATACATAGGTTTGTTCATGCAAATTTAAATAAAACATATCAAGGGTTTATGCAATAATTTATGTAAAAATATTGGTTCGCTCAATCATGTTCATGATGATCATCAAGCATGTGAAAATACATATAATATATAGTTACAAGGAAACCTTCAAAGAAACATGTATGGAGACCAAATACTTTCACAATCTTTGTATTATCATCAATGAGGTTTATGCAATACAATATAATTATTTAAGAAATTAACTCATGAGAACTACCAAAATTTTAATGGCTTGTAATAATATTGTAGGATACTTAGGGATAACCTTATGTTAAATGAGGTGTAACTTAAGTTTCCATGAACTCGGGATGAGCCTTGAAAGATGAGGGAAATCATATTATGTCATGATTGTTCTCAGATTGGATTTCTTGAATAAATTATGCTAATGATCTTTCATTCTAATACCTTTCAATGATCCTCTTTTCCAATCTTGATAGCAATTTTAATGATAATAGATGAGTTATGATTGATGGGAGAGAGTTAGTGTTGCTGATTATGATAAAGAAGTTGTGCTGATTCCATTTAAGGTTCTAAATATGGAGGAGGAGCGAGATGAAATCTTGATGTGTGCAATAGATAGGCTAGAGAACATAGGTGTATCTCTTGATTAAAGTAATGCAATTATAGGCATAGATGTGCTATGGTAGGCTTGAATATTCTTAAGTGATGTTGACCTTAAAAGGTCGTAGAGTTGTTAGAATGATACGCTTGAATGTGTGATTGCTCTAATGTAAGTAATTGTAGTAGGCTATTCATGACCTCTGGGTGAGGGTTTCGAGTAGGTGTATTGGAGCAGTAATAAGGAGCAACATCCTTTAAGTGAAAAGTCCTTACAAAGGTATAGAACAGAAATCAAGTGGGTTAGATTTGAATAAGTGTGGTCATCTTATAGGTAGAACGTTGTAACATTGAGTTTAGCTTGAACTTGATGAGTATGCAACAAACATAGGCTTTGATGAGAGCTATAGGATTAAATTAATGAAGTGTGGTACACGAGGAGGAGAGCATGGTCGAGGAGAGTCACCAAGCTAGGAAGTTATTAGCCCTAGCTCTTGATACGAAGTAGTCCTATCCCTATATTTGATCATCTCTTAAAGTCACGAGGAAAGTTGATGGGAGCATTAGGGATTGTAATCTTTTTCTCATCCCTAGTAAGATGCCTTCTAGTGAGGGAGTTCCCTATCTGCGAGTTGATGTATTCATTCTTGAGTTCAAAGGTTGAGTCCCAGAAGTTTGCGTGATTCGTTTGATTGAATTTTGATGTTCCATTCGTTTCCCTCAATAATGAAGTTAAAGGTAATGTTCTTATTCTTGATCGAAAATGATATGTCCATTCTAAAATTTGAATAGTTGATTGATTTAGAGTTTGATTGATTGATTAGTTGATCAATTGAGCCTTAATTGTTTGACATGCCTCAAGTCCATCTCTAATACCAATCATTCGATGACGAATGATCTGAATATGATTTCAAAGCCTTCATATTTCATCAGTAATAATGCAGGTTCATATTACCCCCATAAGGCCATTAACATATGATGAAAAGTTTACAACAGATGAAGAAACCTCTTAGGCAATAGCATGGATCTCATTTCCTGATCTTTTACCTACTTTCTTTAGAAAGGAAGCTATTTCCTCATTAGATTTTACTATTGGTAAACTTATCCATATGGATATGGTAATTATTAAAAAGAAAAGACCTAGTTGTGCTAGGGTAAGGTGCAGATTGATTTACAAGTGACCTATCACAATTCATCGAACTAAAGGAGGCGAATGAAGAAAATGCTACTTTAAGAGTGGTAAGAATCAAAGTGGTATATGATATGCTTCCTAAGTATTGCAAGAGATGTATGTTACAAGGGCATAATGAGAAGAAAATAGAAGAATACTACTTCCTGAATTGTCATGTCAGTCATCTGCTTGGAATTCCGATCGGAGATGTAGAAGATGAGGAGCTTTAATTTGGTTCTTGACTATTATTTCCTCTTTATTTTTATTTCCCCTTTTCTCTTTAGATTTTTTTTCTACTTGTTATTTCTTGATTTAGACTTAACAATTTGGGTTAAGGCTTTTGTTTACTCTTTATTCTATTTTGCAATAAATGGACCAGCTAGTCCGTTTAATTTTTTTAAAAAAATATATAAGAAAAGAAAATAAATGTTATTTTTGTCGAGCCCCCATTGTAGCAAAGGTCTTTGCAATAGCGAGACCCCTTCTCTATTGCAAAGGTTGTTGACCAGTCAAGATTAGTCTAAGGTCAACAAAAAATATCAGGATCCATATATTCAAAGGTTGTTGACCAGTCAAGATTAGTCTAATGTCAACGAAAAACTTCAGGATACAAATATTCAAAGGTTATTGACCAGTCAAGATTTGTCTAAGGTCAATGAAAAATTTTGGGATCGAAATATTCAAAGATTGTTGACCAGTCAAGATTAGTCTAAGGTCAATGAAAAATTTTGGGATCCAAATATTCAAAATACTCAACTTTTTAGCACATTTTCTAAGTAATGATGTATCAAATCATTATAATTATAGATTATTGTATTTTTTTATTTATTTGAATTTAGACATATTCGAGGAACTTTTTATTATGGAGCAGTCCTTAGGGTTAAAGTTCTATGTAAGAGTTCCTAGCTACCTATAAATACGAATCTGACTCCATCAGTTAGACATATTTCAGTGATAGACATATGCCATAAGCCTCTAGGGTTTGTACTATTTTGAGTTTTAAATCGGTACTAGATCTTATGCAATTCTTACTGAGAACAAACGTGATTTATACGGATCTTTCAACAACCATGGTTGAAGGTATGCTCCTATATATATTTCCATTGCGATTTGGCACTGAGTATATATATCTCAATATGAATCAAGTTTTTGCTCTATATTTTGTCTTTTGTTTAGATGATTGTGATGAATGAACTTATAGAAACAAGCTACTTTACAATTTGAGCATCTAAACTAAATAAAGTATTACATGAATGACAAAATTCAACTCAAAATTGTGTTGCAGTTTTGAAAAACTCGTAAAAAGAATGCCAACCACATTAAAATCATTCTTATGTGGTTCTGAATTTGAATTAAAAAATTTCAAGTTAACAAAAAAGGTTTTAAATTTTATTAGGATACTATAAATGACCCTTCTAAACCAACATTGTAGGTGCAAACAACAAAAACTCAAATCTTTATATTTCTCTCCTTCTCCGCCTCCTCCTCCCAAGTCCCCTCCCTCTACTGCTCTTATTAATGGGGATCCACCCACCGCTGGCATTAGAATTGTCATCGATTTCACTGTCAGTGTTGGTGGTGTAGGGATCCCCACCACTACTACTACCAAACTTGTCATCAGATTTGGTACACATAGTGTAGGTAGTATTGGGATTCCCCTCAGTCATTAATGCTATTGCTCCTACGAAGTGTGAAACCAAATGTTGCACCAGCACTGCCACCATCAGCAGCAACTGCCCCCGCACTGTCACTGATACCAGTGGAGAGGGGAACCTACAGTATCTGAAAGAGTGTTCGATATGGTGAAAGCTAGACAAGCAACCAACAGGCCATATCTCACTACTGCTGTGATATAATGGTCTAGGGTCAATATTTCTAGCTGAAATAAGAAAGAAGTTCTTAAACTGAATTGGAAAGCCATTTGAAATAACAACCAACGTTACTAAGTTAAATTGTCGAGTAATTAAGATAAAACAAACCACCAGATCTTCGGACTATGAGGATATTAGAAATGCAATTCGTATTATGTGGTATTTTGTTTTGTCTTATTACTTGACAATTTTAATGACGATTGTTTGACTAGTCTTGCAGGATGGCTTTGCAGTCTAGTTTCAGGACTTCGTTCTTCTTTCAATTGGGAAGTATTGATCCTTTTCTATTATATCACAACACTAGTGAGATATGGCTTTCACTGTATCGAACACTATTTCACACACAGAAACATTGGGCCTCGACCAACATATCACAACACTAGTGAGATAGCCTGTGGGTTATTTATCTAGATGAGAACCTGTTGCGAAGGTGCATATCCTCCTTACTAATTTACTTTGGACTTTAGTTGAATAAATATTGTGCCTAATGTGACACTGAAATGCTATTTCTGCGGATGTTCAACTGACAGCAAAAGATATTGTTATGCTTAACTTGCTATGCAGTTTAAAGACAAGCGTTTTACGAGTTGTAACATTGATCTATAGATGGATGACTGTAAATCTTATGATTCTATGATAATATTAACTATTTCTTCACACATTTGTCAACCAGTTGTTAATATAAACAATTTTAATGTTTAAAGCAAAATTGTTGTCCTCTCCATAATTGAATTTGACATAGAAGTCTTTGTGACATGCTCATTGGGATGTAAACATCAAAAGTAGGACTTACTAAGAGATTATTCTACTGGATGTTGATTTTGGTTCGTTTTTCAGTTGCTTGTCTTGATTTGGAGTCTAGGGACAATAACATACTCTAGAAGATGTTGAGCTTGTGAATGTCCATGACTGAGAGATGATCATATATATATATATATATATATATATATATATATATATATATATATACTAGAAATGCAGCACGGACCAAATAATAGGCCCAACAGTAAGATATAGATCTCCATGGTTATATTGTTTACACAAACTATATTATTTAGTAGGTATGTTAAAGGTGGTAATCTCAAATTGAATAATTAATACCAAACAGATTAGTATAATTAAGTGTTGTATATATTTGTTTTTAAGGCCTGCAAACAATTATTTGTTATTTCTCCAAATTATTGGAAAAAATAGTCGAGGCAAATTTATGTTAAGTGTATCACTTCACTATTTGTGCAGATTGCAAAGATATTCTTGCTATGCTCACCATTCAATGAGAAGTCTCAAAAAAGACACATCACATCTTCAACAAGGAAAAATCATGAAAAGAATAGAGAATGATAAACATTATGAGCCTTCGAGCTATCAAGTTACGCTACTCCTGCCAAAGAATTAAACTGAAAACTAATAGTTAAACAGGGATTAAATTCGTCCCTCCATATACAAATAGAATAAGCCACTTATATAGAATGATAAAGAGGCTTCTATAATTATCGACTGTAAAAAAAAAAAAAAATTAATTGTTACCAGCTTGATCTTGTTGATCCTCACAACAAAAAATGCATAAACTATTTCACGATGTATACATAATAGAATTAAGAAGATGAGGTCATTTGTTTAGTGGAGTGGCAGAGGAACACACTTTCCTGGCATATGCAATTAATGAAAATAATACTTTCATAGATTTTATTATTTTCAAACGTTATAAAATGTAACACATCAATAATTTGAAGAATCAATTTACATGAATAGCAATGTACAAGGTAGGGGTACAATAAGAAAAAAAAGGATAAATTTTAAAATAATAAGTATAAACAAAATAAGAAAAAATAATATATGAGAATGATGCAAGTGCGCAGATACAAAATTAATCGTTACACAAAATGAGATTTCTTGTCATTATCTAACGATTCATTTAATGATATAATACAGTAAAATTTAAGTAACAATTGATATAAATATAATATACTAACAAATAACGACACAATATATATAATACAACAGGTAACGACCATCCAAACAAGTTGTAAGGTATTATTTGTTTTCCATTTATTATTCACAATCAATTAGTAAGTACTAATCTTAATCATATACTAAAGTATGAATACACTGACTTGGATAATTATAAGTACCATTTACACTTTCTATCAATTTTCATTCTCTATTTTTTTTAATCATTGGGTTTCTAGGAAATAGTCTTTCTACTTTTGAGGTGGTAAGGTCTGCATACATTCTACCCTCCCAAACCCCACTTATGAGATTCTATTGCATATGTTATTGTATTTTTTTTTTCAATCTTTGTGGGTTTCTTTGCTCTTCTCTTTTAGATTTTTATTTTGTTTTTCTACATATAATACATCAAATGTTTTTGTAACATAGTATAAAGAGAAATCTGAATTTCAAGAGTAGCAGGTATCGATACCGTCGTAGAAGGAGATAGTTCTTTTTAGTCTTTTACATGTAAAACTGAAAATCTCTCATTAAAAAAAATCATAAAACTTAAAAATATTAATTGTAAGTGGCCTAAAAAAATTAGTATTCGCTAAAGTAACTTTGATTAAGGAAATTTATATCATGGTCGTGTAATAGGACCCTAAGTTTCTATAAAAGGGATCTCAAGTTTCTAAGTAAGATCGTAAATTAATTGCTAGCTAATGTACACACATATCTATGTCCATACAAAAAGAAACATCTTTTAATTATATAAAAGTAAGTTTAGCACTTGAAGGCAGCATTGGAGCAATGTCAAAGTATCTCAGTATGTATGATCTTTATAAATAAATTATTTATCAAAATTATTAAATTATTTATTTTTTATAAGTTTATAGTTAAATTTAATTCTTTTCTGTAATGTTTGTTATCAAACGAGGTACAAGCTTTGATCATGCAAAATGGGTATAGCAAACCTAGTAATTATAAAAGTAGGAAGATCCTAACCTCAAAGTTGAATTATTCTTTTGCCCTTTTGCCATTACTTATTTTCCCTTATTGTCATATTTAAAGTTGGATTACTATTTTATCCCTACATAATATTAAAATATAATAAAAATATCTAATTATCTATCACTATTCATGTAACACTTACATTGCATTTAAATTCATTGAATACTAATTATATTAATAATTGTTGTCTTACTATTTCTAAGATGTATGTCTTCTCATTTTTTCCCAAATAGATTTTCCTTGATGAATAGGATTACTTTCTAACTTCTTACAAGACTTAACATATATAATCAAACTATAAATGGCAATAATTCAAAACTTAAACTATATGATACAAAATAATCAGCTGGTACAAATGATACATTTATAATGATTTAGGATACCAAGAGAAGATAATTCACTGAGAAAAGCATTTTCTCCAAGTATAAATAAACACATTGTAATCTCAACTACTCTTATATCATCTATGAAAGTAGAATAATTCAGATAGAAAAGTATTTCAAATCAAGATACAAACAAAAAGAGAATATTAAAAAAAATTGTATATATAACAAAAAGTTGTCATTACTCGATTATAAAATTTATAGTAAAGGAATTATATAATACATGAGACAATTTAAATAAATTAATTGAGTGATTCACTGTAGTCATTACGTGAAAGCTTCTTAAGTTGTCAAATCATGAAAAATTTGCAAATGAATCTCAAAAGAACTATAGAAATTTTGTCTCCATATTTCATCCAATAGATGATGAAGAAAAATAAGCTATTTTTTCATCTGTCCACTCTATAATGTTTCTCCTCTTTGTTACATATTTATATTTATCTCATTTAAAACTTAATACAACGTTTGAGCTTCCTTATTGAAGTGCAAAATTTACCCTTTTTTAGTGGAGACATGAGTGGAAGAGTAATGATGACTGTTAACTGAAAAACTTGAACTGCCAACAATTAAATTGAAAAATAATTTTTATTTAAACTAATTACAAGACATAATAGTAGCAAAAAATAATGTGCCAGAGATAAGTTTCATAAAAAATAATGGGCCAAAGATATGTAACAAAAAATTTTATTCATGGAACTTTTGAGTTTTCGTCAACTAATAACTTGAGATGATGAAAAATTCTTTTACATTACATATTCAATTTTGATCTTTAATTAATCGTTTTATAAAATAACAACATTTTTCATGTAAATTTACAAATATGGGGTCTTGAAAAATTTAATATGACTTATATCGTTTGTACTATTTGTCGTTTGGAATACATGTGTCCATAATTAT
>JAPFFP010027164.1:0-15969 GCA_026153255.1 Solanum medicagineum | reverse complement strand
GAGAGGACAAGTTGTATGCCAGATTTAGCAAATATGAGTTTTGGTTGAGTAAAGTTGCTTTTCTGGGTCATGTAGTGTCCTTTGCTGGTATAAAGGTGGACTCGAAGAAGACTGAGGCGGTTAAGAATTGGCCTAGACAGTTGACACCTTTGGACATTCAAAGCTTCCTTAGGTTAACGGGCTATTATAGAAGGTGCTTTGAGGGGTTCTCATTTATTGCATTTACATGTACTAAGTTGACTTAAAGAATTGTAAGTTTGTGTGGTCGGATGAGTGTAAAAAGAGTTTCCAAACCATGAAGGATTGACTTACATCGGCTCCGATTTTGACTCCACCAAATGGTTTAGATGGGTTCATGGCATATTGTGATGCCTCTTAAATTGGGTTGGGTTGTGTACTTATGTAGCATGGTAAAGTGATAGTTTATACATCAAGGCAATCCAAGGTACATGAGCGTAACTACCCAACTCATGACCTTGAATTAGCGGCGGTAGTTTTTTCTTTGAAAATTTGGAAGACTATTTGTACGGGGTTTATAAAATCTTGCAATATGTGTTCACCCAAAGGGACCTTAACTTGAGGCAAAGGAGATGGTTGGAGCTCCTAAAGGATTACGACATGAGTGTTCTATATCACCCCGACAAGGTAAATGTGGTAGTTGATGCTCTTAGTAGGCTCTCCATGGGAAGTCTGCCTCATGTTGAGAAGGGGAAGAAGGAGTTGGCAAAGGATGTTCACCGTTTGTCTAGATTGGGTGTTAGAGTGGTCGACTCTAATGATGGTGGTATACATGTTCTAAATGGGGCCAAATTCTCAGTGATTGTCGATGTGAAGGCTAAGTAAGATTTATATCCATCCTTGGTTGAATTAAAGAAATTGGTTACTGAAAAGGATATTGAGGTTTACTCTCAAAGGGGTAATGATGCACTTCGGTATCAAGATCGGCTATGTGTTCTGGATGTGGATGACCTTAAGGAAGTAATCATGAGCGAAGCCCATAATTCTCATTATTCTATCCAACCGGGGTCTACCAAGATGTGTTGGGATTTGAAGGAGGTGTATTGGTGCCATGGTATGAAGAGGGACATAGCCAAGTTTGTATTTGAATGCCCAAATTGTCAACAAGTGAAGGTGGAGCATCAAAGGCCCAGTAGGTTAGCTCAAGACATTGAAATTCCTACTTGGAAGTGGGAAGACATAAATATAGACTTTATGGTTAGGTTTGCCTTGGACTCGGAAGCAATTTGACTCCATTTGGGTTATCATCGATCGGACGACTAAATCAGCTTATTTCGTACCGGTTAAGACTACTTTTGGTGCCGAAGACTATGCAAGGTTGTAGATCCAAGAATTAGTAAGTTTGCATGGTGTGCCTAGGTCTATCATATTGGATCGGGGTACCCAATTCACATCACACTTTTGGAAGTTTTTTCAAAGGGGAGTTGGCACTAAGGTCAAATTGAGCACTGCCTTTCATCCCCAAACCGATGAGAAAGCCGAAAGGACAATTCAAACCATGGAGGGCATGTTGAGGGCTTGTGTGTTGGAGTTCAAGGGTAATTGGGATGACCATCATCCACTCATTGAGTTTTCTTATAATAATAGCTTCCATGCTAGAATTGTGATGCATCTCTATTCTACAAAACACATACATTGACCAAATGATTTAGTTCTATATGATACGTTTTAGTTGTCTCTTCCGCAACTATTATTTTCACAGTGTCCTCTTTGCTTTTATTGCTTCAGCTTGTAGTTGTCGGGTGTATCTCTTAAAGATACCATCAGTTTTGAGCACTCTATTAAGAATCATGGCTTTAAATTTCGGGTTTTTACCTGTGCTTTACCTGACCTTACATAATTTATATGATTTCTAGTCATTCCAGCCTAAAGGTTGCTCATCTGACATGGTACAATGTTAATGTTTAGATAATATAAATCCATATACTTCTTGTTCAAAACTGAAATCCAATAAGGATCGTTCTAGCTTAGTTTGCTTACTTGTAGATATGTAAATATACATTTCAGGAATTCTTGATCGATTCAGTGTTGCTCATTTTGATTTCTCTTTTGGAGGAATTTTTACAAATATTTTGTCACGACCCAAGCCTAGGGCCTAGACGTGATACTGCGATGGGAAACTCAAAGGAACCCCAAACAAGCGTCTTAGAATATCAATCACACATCCTTGGTCGCAGAAGCAAAGTAAATACAACAAAGATATAAATAAGGGAAAGGGACTCAGGGAAGTCTTTGATAATCATAAAATACTCAAGAGTCAAGCTCAAAGCATAAGTACATCAATTGTTCCAACAACACATCTAACATAGCTCGGAGCAAGGGCCAAAATATATTATGGGCTCACCCTCATAGTATCAAATGTTCAACATAAATAAGTCTTAGAGATAGCAAGAGAAAGTAGATAGTGTCCCCCAACTTGAGGACTAACCAAGTTTATCTTCGAATAATCTTACTAGACACATAAAGGATGATCAAGAGGAGCTCTGATCCCTACATAGTGATATCATGTAGGCATAAAGTATGCGTTAGTACATTTGAATATACTAAGTATATAAGATGCAATGCAACAAGACATAAGCCAATGTAGTCAAAATGCATAGAAATAGGCAATAGATAAGTATAATCTCAATATGGCATGCATGACCAATGCTTGAAGTAAAACATGTTTACAAATCATACAACTTGCATAGAATATGATACATATGTGGGAAGAGACCTCAACCGGCAAAGAATAAGACCAAGAGAGCTACAACTTGGAATCCCGATGATTACCCCTCATCGATAAAGAGGTGGTATATTTGCCAAGGTAAACCATACTTTACCTTACAGGAGCCTGTCCCATTTCAGAGAAGTAACCCGTGCCCCTCCCCCTTATGGGAACCTATCCCATTTCGGGAAGGATTTCATGAAAAACTTCGCCTTATGGGAACCTGTCCCATTTCGGAAAGAATTTCAAGAGAAAATGCACTAAATGAATCTACTAGTAAAGCAAGGTTAAATATACTCCTATGTTGGCACATAGTTTGAAGAAAGAGAGCATCCCTCAATCCATCGATGCTAAGCCTAATCCCATGGAATAATTGAAATAATCATATGTTTAGTAACTTGTAATGAACATAGAATCATAACAAGAGTATCTCCAAAACATCTTTGACCTTTAATGGTGAGCCTAACTTTAAAACATAAGAATAGATCATCATCAAACATTACCCTTGCATTAACTTCCAAGGCTAACAAGAGGTAAAATCTTTGAAAGAGGGCTTAATCCAATATTACAACATCATAGACATTTTTATAAATTCAATAAATCCTTTGAAAGCCCAAAATCATCATAAACTCACTTGATTCATAAATCATACAATGGATCATCAATAAATATAAGAATCCTTGAAAAGGCATTTTATCAAACACTTGGTAGGTGTCCAATGCTAGTTCAAAATCATGTAACTCAAGAGTGAAATAATATGAGAAAACTCAATGTACATCAAGCCACCATCAAATCGTAAAACCCTCATGTAAGATACCTTGAAATCCATCATCAAATCTCGTAATAGACCATAGTTTCATAGGCCAAAACATACATAGTCTCAATAGACAAAACCAACTCATAGTATAAACTTGAGATAGATAGACATGCATATTTAATCAATATTTCATAAAACCCTAGCATATTTCATGCTTATAATCCATAATAGAAGATACTCATAGTTAATATAACTTGAAAACATGCAATTTTCATAAAATAGGAAGATTGGGCTCCATGGGTGAAAGGACCCAATAGATGAAACCCACATACCTTAAACTTGGGTTTTCTTAATGTAGACTTGAAGGAGACTTGAGAGCTTGAATGAAGTTCTTGAGATCCGGAATTAGCTTGAGACACTTGAATTTGGATGAAATATTTGGTTAAGTGTTGGAGAGGGTTTTGAGAGGGTCTTGAGTGATATAGAGTTGAAAAATGGCTAAGTATAGATGTTTTTACGCATAAGTGGGTATGGAGCCAAGACCCCAATGTTTTGGGCCAAAACTGGAAAATCAAGGAAGTGCAAACACTACTCCACGATGGGTCCGCATCGCGGAGATGCCGCGGATGCACATTGTTTTCGAAAAAGAGGTATCGCAAAATCTGGATTATACCCATTTCCCACTCAATTTTGCCCCCTGATCAAGAATATGAAGTCAGATTTTTGATATTGCACACGGTTTTGAGTTATATGGAAATTATGATTATGGACATTTCCCTAGCGCATTTTCGGGGCATTTTTTGGGCGTTTCAATATCTCTCCCTTGGGAATATTCATCCCCGAATGTCAAAGAAAAATACATAAAAGATGTAAACATGAATATTTCAGCTCAACATGAATGCAACAATTACACTTAAACATCATTTCAAAAATCACAACATAAATGTCAAAATCATCATGAACTTGTTACCATAAACATGAATGCATGCAACATGATATGAGGGCTGAAACTTTGGACTTGAAATCATAGATAAGGCTTTGTTTGCTATCTTAGGCTTGAATAGAATGAAAGATGTATGGATATTGGTTCTTCATGTCCGCTACGGCTCCCCAAGTGACTTTCGACTTTGTTGGTTCCTCCAAAGAACATTGACGGAAGCTACATCTTTGTTTCTCAAACTCTTCACTTGCCTATCCAAAATCTCCACCGGGGCCTCCTTATAGGTTAAATTATCTTCTACAACACTCACAGCATCTAAAGGAGCAATAGCATTTGGGTCACCCATACACTTCCTCAATATAAAAACATGGAAGACCGGATGAATCATACTCCTATCAATGGCAACTCCAACTCGTAGCTACACTACCAATCCTCCTCAACGCCCTATAAGGACCTAAAAACCTTGGGCTCAATTTCCCTTTCTTGCCGAACCATACCACACCCTTCATGGGTGATACCTTCAAGTAAACCCAATCACTAACCGTAAACTCAATATCTATCCTTCTCACATCGGAATATGACTTTTTCGCGCTTTGAGTCGTCTTCAACCTTTCTCTTATCAACCTCACCTTCTCCAAAGATTCCATAACCAAATCCAGTACAATCAAAGCCATCTCACCAACCTTACCAAGGTACCTTCCCATAGTCTCTATCCATTCTCCTGGAATCGATAAGAACATAATAAGATGAATCATGAGCCTCTCTCAAAACTAACTCCCTCAAGTCACCAACATTAGGCACCCATAATCTACCTTGATACCTAACGTACCATCTCCTCCTTGAGAGAAAACCTCCGCTCTACCATCCTTCACCAAAGTCATCAACTTTAGCAAGGGGAGATCAAGGTCTTGTTTTGCCTTTACCTCTTTAATCAAGGAAGATTTAGAACAATCAACAACCACCACACCCCCCATTATCAACTTCATCCAACCTAACCCCCAATCTATCCAACAGGAGAACCTCTTTAGCCACCTCTTTGCCACCATCATCATCATGAGCTAGACTACCCATAGACACCCTACTTAGAGCATCGGCCACAACATTAGCTTTGCCCGGGTGATAATGCACACTCATATCATAATCTTTAAGGAGTTCTAACCACCTTCTTTGTCTCAAGTTAAGCTCTTTTTAGATGAACACATATGGGAAACTGTTGTAGTCGGTAAACACCTCAACCTAAACACTATACAAGTAGTGACGCCAAATTTTCAAAGCAATTACCATGGCCGCCAATTCAAGATCATGGGTGGGATAATTCTTCTCATGCACCTTAATTTGTCTAGAGGCATATGCAATCACCTTACCATTTTTCATTAAAATACACTCCAAACCAATTCTAGAGGCATCACAATATACAACAAACCCTTTCAACTATTCCGGTAGAGACAAGATATGAGCGGAGACAAGCTTATTTTTCAAAGTTTGGAAACTCTTTTTGCACTCATCGGTCCACACAAATGTTGCCTTCTTTTGTGTCAACTTAGTCCTAGGAGAAGTAATAGAAGAGAAACCATTTACAAACCTCTGATAATAACCCGCCAAACCCAAGAAACTTCTAAAGTTCGATAGAGTCAAAGGTCTACGCCAGCTCTTAATCACCTCCGTCTTCTTAGGATCTACCTTAATACCATCACCCAACACTAAATGTCCCAAAAAAGCAACCTCTTTCAACCAAAATCATATTTATCGGACAACTCTCCTCCCTCAAGATTTGCAACATCACCCTCAAATGACTCACAAGCTCTTCTTCATTCCTGAAATAAATCAGTATACCATCCACAACAACGACATACATATCAAGGTAGGGTTTAAAGACCCTATTCATGAGATCCATAAATATAACAGGGGCATTGGTCAAGCAAAATACATTGCCACAAATTCCAAAATATCGGGAAGGATATCAAGAAACTCATTAACCATCGGAACTTACTCAATAGGAAGGACTTTAGACTCAACATCCCTAATACTCACATGATGATAGAGACAACCCTTAGAGATCAACTTTTGGGCTTTAAGGTAAGAAATAAATCCATCCTTGACCACCACATCACAATTTTAGCACTCAAGGATGGGTTTATCAGGGAGTTGGAATTTAACCCTACAGGTTCTACAATCCATAGAAGCATAATATGCACGCAACCAATCTATCCAAAGAATGACATCAAAATCCACCATATCTAATTCAACAAAATCGCAAGGCATGTTTTTATGTAAAATAAACATGGGACAATTCACATAGACACTCCTAGCAACCATGGACTCACCAATGAGGGTAGACACTTCATAAGGTTTACTCAACAATTTGAGATTAACATGAAGCTTTTTGGTAACAAAAGGAGTAACAAAAGAAAGAGTGGCACTTGGGTCTATTAATACATACACATCAAAATTAAAAACCTTTAACATACCTTTGCAGCACCAAGCCAAATCTAGTGACCTCTAGAGGGGTATGGCTGCGCACGTCGACGGTTATCCTCATAGTCCTTAGTAACCCATGGACAATGTGTAGACTTATGATCCTTTGCACCACACTCAAAATATGCACTCAAACCGGCCAAACAATACCCCTAATGGTGCTTTCCATACTTGCGGCACGGAGGAGAAGATTGAACACCAACACCCTTACCCTTTCTTTGAACATATGAACATTCACCAATCTTATGGCCCATCTTGCCACACCCAAAGAATGAACCCGTGTTCCTCAGACATATTTCATAATGATTTCTCCCATATTTTGGGCACCTAGGACGGGTCATCCCACCATTACCATTGGGTTAGAAAATGGGAGCCTCCCTTCAATTTGCACCCTTCTTCTCCCTTCCTTTAAGGCCACCGGGCAACCCTCATCTTATGACCAACACCGCCACACTTGAAGCAATCCGCAATCCCTACCAAATACTTTCTTTGATGTTTCTTACCACACCCTTGACAAGTTGTAAAAGGGGTCCTTTTCTTTGAGCACTTGGGCACCGATAGTCTAGTAGAATATGAAGCACCTTCGACTCGGGCCCTTTTGGCCTTTTTTTGCCCCTCTTATCATTTGAGCTCTCGAGGGTGCCCACCAATCAGTTGAGTTGGGTAGTCATAGCTTTGGCCAATATCAATAAAGCATTGTGAACCTCTGCATCGGAAATATCACCGTCTTGAATAGCTTGAGACATGTTCTGAAACATAATGGTTAAGAATTAGGAATAAGGCTTAAGGGGACTTAACTCTATCACACGACATAGATCATGAAGAAATGAAACATTTCCTAAAATACCTCATAGCCGCTTACTCATAGTTGTGACGCGCTTCACAACTATGAATAAGACTCTAATCGACGCGATGTGATGGATTTGAAGGACTATTAACAACCTAATGCTTTGATACCAAGTTTTTCATGACCCAACCTAGGGCCTAGACTTGACACGGCAAATGGAGAACACGAAGGAACCCCAAACAAGCCTCTTAGCATATCAATCACACATCCTTGGTCGCGAAAGAAAAGTAAATACAATAAGATATAAATAAGGGAAAGGGACTAAGGAAAGTCTTTGATAATCATAAAATGCTCAAAAGCCAAGCTCAAAGCATAAGTACGTCAATTGTTCCAACAACACCTCTAACAAAGATCGGAGCAGCCGAAAAGACACTTTTCGGGCTCACCCTCATAGTATCAAATGTTCAGCATAAAGAAGTCTTCGACATAGCAAAAGAAGGTAGATAGTGTCCACAAACTTGAGGACTCACCAAGCTTTTCTTAAAATAATCTTACTAGCCAAGTGGAGGATGATCAGCAGGAGCTCCAGTCCCTAGATGGTGATATCATATAGGCATAAAGTATGCATTAGTACATTTGAATGTACTAAGTATATAGGACGTAATACAATAAGACATAAGCCAATGTAGCCAAAATGCATAGAAATAGGGAATAGATAAGTATAATCTCAATATGCATGCATGATCAATGCTTGAAGTAAAACATGTTTATAAATCATACAACTTGCTTAGAATATGATACATATGTGGGAAGAGACCTCAACCAACAAAGAATAAGACCAATAGAGCTACAACTTGGAATCCTAATGATTACCACATCAGTAAAGAGGTGGTCCACTTGCCAAGGTAAACCATACTTCACCTTACGAGAGCCTGTCCCATTTTTGAGAAGTAATCCCCCTTACGGGACCCTGTCCCATTTCGGGAAGGATTTCATGAAAAAATTTGCCTTATGAGAGCCTGTTCCATTTCAGGAAGAATTTCGAGAAAAAGTACACTAAATGGATACGCTAGTAAAGCAAGGGTAAAGTATACTCCTATATTGGCACATAGTTTGAGGAAAGAGAGCATCCCCTCAATCCATCAGTGCTAAGTCTAATCCCACGGAATAATTGAAATAATCATATGTTTAGTACCTTGTAATGAACATAGAATCATAACACAAGTAACTCTAAAACATCTTTGACCTCTAATGGTGAGCCTAACTTTAAAGCATAAGAATAGATCATCATCAAACATTACCCGTGCATTAACATCTAAGGCTCACAAGAGGTAAGATCTTTGAAACAGGACTTAATCCGGCATTACAACATCATGGACATTTTCATGAATTCAATACATCCTTTGAAAGCCCAAAATCATCAAAAAGTCACTTGACTCATAAATCATAGAATAGATTATCAATAAATTTAGGAATCCTTGGAAAGACATTTTATCAAACACTTGATGGGTGTGCAGTGCTACTTCAAAATTATGCAATTCAAGAGTGAAATAATATGAGAAAACTCATTGTAAATCAACCCATCATCATATTGTAAAACCATCATGTAAGATACCTTGAAATCCTTTATCAAATCTCATAATAGATCATAGTTTCATAGCTCAAAATCTATATAGTCTCAATAGACAAAACCAACTCATAGTATAAGCTTGAGATAGATAGACATGCATATTTAATCAACATTTCTTAAAACCTTAATATATTTCATGCTTATAATCCATAACAGAAGATACTCATAGTTAGTACAACTTGAAAACATGCAATTTTCATAAAATAGGAAGATTGGGTTCCATGGGTGAAAGGACCCAATGGATGAAACCCACATACCTTAAACACTGGTTTTCTTAACGTAGAGTTGAAGGACACTTGAAGCTTGAATGGAGTTCTTGAGATCTGCAACTAAGCTTGAGACACTTGAATTGGTATGGAATATTTGGTTAAACATTGGAGAGGGTTTTGAGAGGGTCTTGAGTGATATAGAGTTGAAAAATGGCTAACTATAGGTGTTTTTTCATGTGCGGTATGGGGCCAAGACCCCAATGGTCTTGATAGCAACTGGAAAATCAAGGAAGTGCAAATACTACTCCGCAACGGGTCCGTGTGGCGGACCCATACTATTTTCAAAAAAATTTGCGAAAATCGTTTTCCGCTGCTGGTCTCCTAAAATTCGGGTATGCCCATTCCCTACTCAATTTTGCCTCCTAATTAAGAATATGAAGTCAGATTTTCAATATCGCATATGGATTTTGAGATATATGAAAATTATGATTATGGGCATTTTTTGAAGCACATTTTTGGGGCGTTTCATAGTTATAACTTTTCTGCCTGTCGAACCATAGAAATCCACAACTACTTGTGTTGTTAATGTGAACCTGAGTCGTAGTCTGCTTGAGGGGCATAAATGCGTGTCCAAATTGTTGATTTTGAATACTACAATGTGGTTTCGTCGAATGTATGGCTTGATTTGTGCTGTCTCTGCTGTTTACTTTTGTTCGCATCTAAGTTAACTCCATATATTATTCTCATTTTCTCAAAAGTCAGATTTCATATGTGTAGCTAATTATCGATTTTAAACTCTATTTACTCTGCTCAGTGCAACCAAGCTTGTCAAAATACCATCTTTAAGATATGACTGGCTACATTACTCAGCGGAAGACTTAAATAATAAATGATAGGCTTAGATATATATAATGAGCTATAGATACTACAATAATCTGATCAAACTTATTAGAGGAAATATCCTAACAGTAACTGAAAATAAGAACTGAAACCTATGTCGTTCACAGTCTATGTATTAACTGAAAATAAGAACACAAACTCATGTCGTTCATATATATATTAACTTCTTACATCTACATTTTTTTATTTTTTTACCTTTATATATCTATATATAATTTTACAAATCTTTTTTATGTCCTAAAAATCACTTTGCCGCCATCTTTAATTATTATTTTAATGTATAAAACAAAAAAAAAGTATATTTAATTTAAATACTTTTTTTAAAATATATACGTGGATATTCTTAAAAATAACACTTTTTGTTAGCTCATATAAGATTTTATCATGCTATTATTTATTTCATAGCTCATTTTATTCAAGAATTAAAACTGTTTTCAATTTCTTTGTCTTATATTTACCTAAGTTTGGCCTTTTAACTGTCTTTAGTAGATCTTAGTGTAATGACCTTGAAGGTCAATTCTGGCATTTTTTTAATCAAATTACTATTTTGCCCTTGCCAAAAGTTGCCTTGGGGTTGGATTTTGAAAATCTTATAAAAAGTTGGAGTTTGAAAAAGAAAAAGTTTTAAAAGGCTTAAAGTTGGAGATTTCAATTTTGGAGGTCATTTGAGTTTCATCATGTCAAAATTTGATTCCGTCGATTTTATCAGTTCTGGAATGTCAAATCTGGTCAACGAAAACTTGCAGAACTGAATTCGAAGCTACAACAAGGATTTTACATTCGGAGTTCGGGATCTCATATCAAAATTCCATCAATTTCAATGGTTCCGGGTAGTGAAACTAACTTAGAAATGACTTCATTGTAATTTTTAGATTTTCGAGAGTATTTTGAGTTTTTGAGTTTGAAACTACTTTAAATGATCTTTCTCGAGTTCAGGACCACAGAGATTCTAGATTTGAATTTTGACGATTCCATTGACTCTGGATCATCGTTTCTGACAGGGTTCCATACTTGGTTTGTGTTCATGGGGTTTCGAACGAATTTCCGAGAGTCCAGTTCTTAGATTTTAGTTGTTGTGTGTTGTCGTTGTTTTATTGTGCTGCTGTAATCACCCTTACACTCCATGTTCACACAACTTCTCTCCACGTTCGCGGAGCACAATCAAGGGAACCTCTGTAACACCCCTCATGTGCTTCGAAATGCCACATAAGTGCATTTCTATTATATCTCAAAATCCGTGATTGATTTTGAAAATCCAACTTCATATTCTTGTTTAGGAGACAAAATTGAGTGGGAAAAGGGTAGCCCTCAATTTTTAGAAGACCCGTTGTGAAAAATAATTTTCGCAATGAGGGGCCAAGGAAGTATGCCTACGCGCCCCTTGAGAGATGCATCTAGGGCACGGAGTAGCACAATTTGAAGTGTGTGTCAGGTCCGTGTCGTGCCTAGGGCACGAATGAGTGAAATTTTGCCCAGTTTTTCCATCTTTGACCAAAGGCATTTGGGAAATAACCCAATGACCGTTTAAATGTGAAACCTTCATCTTTTGGCTATTTTTCAACTCAAAAACCTTCTCAAACCCTCTCAAAACCCTCTCAAATCATCACCAAATCCTCCAATCAATTCCAAGAATCTCAAGAGCATACTTTGGATTTCAAGGACCCAACCCAAGCTTTGAGTCTCCTCTAAGTTTAAATCAAGAAATTCCAAGTTTAGGTATGTGGGTCTCCATGGGCCCTTTCACCCATGGAGTCCAACCATCTATTTTGATGAACATTTCATGATTTCAAGTTATATTTTTTATGGATATCTCTTATTATGCATTATGAATGTAAATTATGTTGGGTTTTATCAAGTATTAGTTGATTATGCATGAATATCCATTTTTAAGCTTAATACATGAGTTGATTTATGTCTACTGAGACTATGCATGATATGAGTTATGAGAAATATGAAACATTGTGAACTTTTGAGATGGATTTCATGATACCGAAATTAAAGGTTTTACTACAATGTTGTTGGGTTGATTGCATGACTTTAAAATGGATGATTTTACTCTGTTATGGTTATTACTCTATAAATTATATGGTTTGTACATGTCTTCAAATACCCACCAAATTTGATAAACTACATACAAGGATTTTCAAGTTGAAGATGAATTATTGCATGATTTGCAAGTCAAGTGTTTTCATGATAATGGGCTCCCAAACATGTATTAAACTCATGAAAGGTTTCTATGATTTACAAGTGACAAGTTGAGCCTTAATCTATAATTCTACCCTCTTGTAAGCAATTATATCTATTTGAGGGGTCAAGCATGATTACTATTTAGCCTCATGTTCAAGCTAAGCTCACTAGTAGGGGTCAAGCATGTTACAAGTTTCTACCCTCATGTGAAATGCAATACCTACTAGAAGGGGTCAAGTTCATGTATTGTTTTCTACCCTCTAGTATAAGATATGTGTTCATATAGGGGTCAAGTATGTGAATGAGCTACTCATGCCATGTTATCATGTCTTTACAAGTTATTTATGTTATGATTAAATCTATGATTATTTCAAGTATTCTGTGGGGTAAGACTTAGCACCAATTGAGGCTTAAGGTGGGGGCTCGACTCAAGGATTCCTTATATAAACTCTTAGTCTCTAAACTATGTGCCACCATAGGATTATATTATTTCCATAAAAGGGCTTTACTAGTGGATCTATTTAGGTCAAGTTACCCACAAAGTGGGTCAAATATGGTTTACCTTGGCAAGTAGACCACACCTTCTCAGGTGGGGTGTCATGCATCAAGATTCCAAGTAGTAGCTCGCTTGGTCTTATACGTCAATTATGGTCTCCTCCCACATATATATGTTATAATATGCAAGTCGAATGTTTGCATGCATGTTTTATTACAAGCATTGATCATACATGTCATATTGTGATTATATCCATTGTTTATGATTATGCATCTTGATTATTAGGGCTCATGTATTTGTTGCATTGCACCCCTCATACTAAGTACATTCCAAGACTAACACATACTCTATGCCTACATGATATCACTATATAGGGACCAGAGCTCCTATTGATCATCCTCCTCTACGTGGCTAGTTCAGTCCATTTGAAGAAAACTTTTGGTGAGTCCTCAAACCCGAGGACATTATCTATTTTCCTTTCATGCTATGTTGAGACTGGTACTACTTTTTGGATACTTATTACATGAGGGTGAGCCCGAAAGTGTTTTGTCCCCCACTCCATTCTACATAGAGGCAATGTTGGATAATATGGTATTCTATGTATATGAGCTTGACTCTTCTTATGTTATTATCATTATGAAAGACTTCCCTTAGTCTTGTTTCCCTTCTTTTTAATGTCACTTGTTGTTGTTTATTTTGCTTCCGCGACCAAGGATGTATGAATGATATGCGAAGAGGCTTGTTTGGAGTTCCTTCGACTTCTCCATTGCGGTGTCATGTATAGGCCTTAGGCTTGGGTCATGAAAACCTCCACATTCATAGATCAAGCCCCGTGTTCATGAAGGCTTGGGTGATTTAGTGCTTCGCGTTTGCGGACCCTTGTCCGCGTTCGCTAAGTACAAAAGTTGCCTGAACAATGTCTTCTTTTAAAAGACATTTTTAATTCATTTTTCACCATTTTCAACCTTTGAAGCTTGTTTTCGAAGGATATTTTGAGATTTTCAAGGCAAAGTAATTGGATAACTATTTTCTAGCTTATTTCATTGATTTACATTGTTTAATTTGTAATTTTAACTTCTAATTTTGGGATTTCAATGGTGTAAATTGGGGATTTCTCAGACTTTGATTTTCAAACTTTAATTATTGACTTCTCCTTCATTTTAGCTTTGTTTTAGTAATCATTTCCACTGTTGAACTCCTTTATCACCTTGGGAACATTTTTATACTTTAATTTTCAATTTTCAACCACGTTTCTCGACATGAGATTTTTTACCATTATGCCTTTTCATGCAAATTGATTGATTTTAGTGTCATTAGATTTGTTATGTGATTGTGATGCTATATTTGAATAGATTATAGTGATTGGAGTGCCGAAGGATGGGGAAGGTGGTAATTTTGACTTTTTGATACAAGACTTTATTTGAGGCAAGTGGACTTCTAACATTTTTTAAGTATGAATGAACCTTGTATGCTCCTATGTGTATGGAATTGAGTACTTTGGGGAAAGAATTGTAACATTGTAGGTTTGATCATGATTTTTCGAAATGAGTAGTTGTTTAGGTAGTGATATATTCACTTATAATTAACTGTTTATTCATAATTAATGTGATCTTGTGAATCATCTGATGTTGATAGCAAGATGATTCTTATATTGTGATATGATTAATATGCTGAGATAAGGGTGATATTGAGATACTGATGATACTGAGCTATTGTTGATATTGAGATGTTGAGATCATTATGATATTAATACTATGATATAATTGTTATCATTCACATTGCTTATATTATTATTTGTGCATTGAAACTTGTGATGGCTACAGCCAAGATGTGAGTAAGGTAACATGTGGAGTGGTGGCTGAAGTCTCTATTGATCGAGCCAAGGTAATATACCGGCAATCTGAGGTCATTTTCGGATGGGTCGGATGTCTCTTCCGGATGAATCTGAGATCTCTTACAGATCGGTGAGCTTTAGCCGAGGTCGTTGTTGGCAATGCCCACGAATATATGGTCCATGTGTGGCCCCCATGGGTTCTGATTGAGGCAGTCATCTAGTCAGCAGATGCATGTTGTAGGACGGACATGAATCACGATTACTGGACATTGCATGGCATTATTCACATTTCATGGCATACACTCCATCTCATACCTCAGTCTGATTGATACTAATTGTATATTATTTGTGAGATTGTATACTTATTGTATCCCTGATTTTCAGTAAGTGTTGGATCTACTTATATAATTGTATATTGGGGTATTATGCTAGGTGATGAGTTTAATGGTATCCACTATGACATATATATTACATTGTGTTGGGACTTTTCCGAGTGCAGAGTTGTAATTCGACAGATTGTGGTTGGGATTTAAGGAGTTACTCGTGTTCTTCATTACTTTACCTTAGGTTAGTTCCATTTTCTGAGTATCCTGTTGTTTGGTACTCACCCCTTGCTGCATTTTTATAGGTTGTAAGCCCGGTCCACACTGTTAGATTTCATTTCTTATTGGATCAAACTTTTGAATTTCTTGTGAGGTAGTTGCCCATGTCTTCAGAATGCCTTCGAGGATTCCATTTTATGTTCTTGTTCTATTTGAGACACTAGACATTATGATATGTATTTCATTTGAGCATTCTATATTTAGAGGCTTGTACAGGTGACACCAGTTCTTGGAATAGTAGTAGTTTATTATCTTCCGCTTATCTATATTATTAGACCATTATCTTTCGCTTTTGTCGTTATTGTTAAGTTGTATGGGTTTTGGGCTGACTTGCCTTGGTTGGTTAGGTGAGTGCCATCACATCGGGATTTCAGGTCGTGACACTTAGAGGATGCTTAACCCCTTCCCTTTAGGATAATTAGAACCC
>JAPFFP010027143.1:0-15970 GCA_026153255.1 Solanum medicagineum | reverse complement strand
TTTGCTGCCTTATATATTCAGTACATTATCTCGTACTGAGTCCCTTGCGGGGGACCTGCATTTCATGCTGTAGGTACTGGTGCTAGTAAATCTCCCCAGCAGGAGCACAGGACATCCAGTTGCTGTTACTAAGCTCCAGGTTGTTTCGGAGCTTTGTGTGTGTCTAAAGTTTATTGTTTGTATTTTTACAGTTATTTGAGGTGGGGCCTGTCCTGACCCTTATTCGATACTTCCTATGATTCTAAAGGCTTTGTAGACTATGTAAACTAAAGTGTGGGAATGTCTCGTACTTTAAACACCGTGGCCCCAACGGCCTAGTCACATGTATTTTCTTTTTGATTGTATTAATATTTACTTACATAAAGGCATGTTAAATATGGAAATCCATTATAAAATGTATAGAACGTGCATAGATATATGTTGGTTCTCCCGAGCCTTATCGGCAACGGGTGCCGGTCCGCTCTAATGGGACTTGGTGCGTGACATTAAGAAGCAATTAAGGGATTTATTGGAGAAGGGTTTTATAAGGCCTAGTAAGTCACCTTGGGGTGCACCAGTGTTATTTGTGAAGAAGAAGGAGGGTTCTTTTAGAATGTGCATTGATTACCGGTACTTAATATAGTCACCATAAATAACAAGTACCCTCTACCAAGGATTGATGACCTTGTTGATCAACTTCAAGGGATTAGTCACTTCTCTAACATTGATCTTCTGTCCAGGTATCACCAACTGAAAGTGAGGGAGTGTGACATTCCCAAGACGGCTTTCCGGACTAGGTATGGACACTTTGAGTTTGTGGTTATGTCTTTTGGGTTGACTAATGCACTGGCTATATTCATTAATCTTATGAGTATGGTCTTTAAACCCTACCTTGACTTGTTTGTGGTTGTTTTTATTGATGATATCTTGATCTATTCCCATAGTGAGAAGGAGAATGTGAATAACTTGAGGGTGGTATTGCCAATCTTGTGGGTGGAGAAGTTGTATGCCAAATATGAAAAATGTGAGTTTTTGTTGAAAGAGGTTGCATTTTTGGGACATGTGGAGTCATGTGATGGTATTGAGGTAGATCCTAAGAAGACGAAGGTGATTAGGAATTGTCCTAGACCATTGAATCCATTGGATATTAGAAGTTTCTTGGGTTTGGCGGGTTATTACTGGGGGTTTATAAATGGTTTCTCTTCTATTTCTTCTCCTATGTCTAGGTTGACCCAAAGGAAGGCGAAATTTGTGTGAACCGATGAGTTTGAAAAGAGTTTCCAAACATTGAAAGATAAGCCTATCTTCGCTCCTATCTTGTCTTAACCAGAAGCGTCAAAAGATTTGTTGTATATTGTGATTCCTCATGAATCGATTTAGGGTGTGTGTTGATGCAAAATGGTAAGGTGATAGCGTATGCCTCTAGACAACTTATGATGCATGAGAAGAATTATCCGACCCATGATCTTGAATTGGCAGTCATGGTATTTTCTTTGAAAATTTGGCATCATTACTTCTATTGGGTTCATGTTGATATGTTTACCGATCATAAGAGTCTCCATTACGTGTTCACCCAAAAAGATCATAACTTGAGACAAAAAAGGTGGTTAGAGCTTCTTAAAGATTATGATATGAGAGTGCATTATCACCCTGGCAAAGCTAATGTTGGGGTTGAAGCTCTAATTAGGGTGTCTATAGGTAGGCTTGCTCATGTTGATGATGGCGGCAAGGAGGTGGCTAGAGAGGTCCACCTATTGGCTAGATTGGGCGTTAGGTTGGAAGAAGTTGATAATGGAGGTGTAGTGGTTGTTGATTGTTCTATGTCTTCCTTGATTAATTAGGGAAAGTCAAAACAAGATCTTCACTGCACCTTGAATGAGTTGAAAGCCTTGGTGAAGAATGGTAAAGTGGAGGTTTTCTCCCAAAGGGGAGATGGTGCCCTTAGGTACCAAGGTATATTGTGTGTGCCTTATGTTGATGACTTGACAAAGAAGATCTTAGATGAGGCTCATAATCAATCCTTTTCCATTCACGTCGGTCCTACAAAGATGTATAGAGACTTGAGAGAAGTGTATTGGTGGGGTGGTATGAAGAGAGACATTGCCAAGTTCATATCCAAATGTCACAATTGCTAACAAGTAAAAGCTTAACATCAAAGGCCGGGTGGCCTATCCCAAGATATATGCATTCCTACTTAGCAGTAGGAGGAAATCAACATGTATTTTATAGTTTTATTGCCTAAGACTTGAAAGAATTTTGTTTTCACTTTTGTTGTAGTTTATAGAATGACAAAGTTGGTTCACTTCTTACCGGTCAAAACAACTTATGGTGCCAAAGATTACGCCAAATTTGTACATTCATGAGTTGGTTAAATTACGTGGGGTGCCTTTGTCTATCATTTCAGATCGTGGTGCTGAATTCACTTCTCACTTTTGGAGGTCATTCCAAAGAGGTCTTAGTACCAAGCTAAAGCTTCGCAGAACCTTTCACCATCAAACGAATGGCCAAGCCGAGAGAACTATCCAAGCTCTTGAGGATATTCTTGGAGGTTGTATTTTGGAGTTTAGGGTTATTTGGGATGAACATCTTCGTCTCATCGAGTTTGCTTACAACAATAGCTACCACTCAACCATAGGTATGGCTCCTTTTGAAGCTCTTTATGGTAGGCATTGTAGATCCCCTGTTGGGTTATTTGAATTAGGGGAAATGACTTTGCTAAGTACGGATTTGATCATAGAAGCCTTGGAGAAGGGAAGCTTGAGAAGGGAGAGATTGAAAACAGCCCAAAGTACACAAAGTGAAATTCCGATGTGAGAAGGAGAGATCTTGAATTTAGGGTTGGTGATTGGGTTTACTTGAAAGTCTCACCCCTGAAGGGTGTAGTTTGATTTGGCAAGAAGGGTAAATTGAGCCCAAGGTTTGTGGGTCTTTATAGAGTATTGAGGAGGATTTGTAAGGTGGCCTATGAGTTGGAGTTGCCCATTGATATGAATATGGTTCATCCGGTCTTCCATGTGTCCATGTTGAGAAAGTCTGTGGGTGACCCTAGTGCTATAGTGCCTTTTGACATTGTTGGTGTGCTAGAAGTTAATTTGACCTATGAGGAGGTTTGGGTAGAAATTTTGGATAGACAATTGAAGAGGTTGACAAACAAGGATATGGCTTCCTTCAAGGTCCTTTCGAGAAACCAACAAGTTGAAAGTGTAACATGGAAAGACAAAGTGGATATGCAAAAGCGTTACCCCTACCTGTTCCATCCTACTCAAGCCTAACTTACTAACTTAAGCCCCCTATATGATTTCAAATATTATGTTTCAGCCCTTATGTCGTTTGCCCAAAAAATGTGCTTCGAAAATGCCCATAATGGTAATTTACATATATCTCAAACTCTATGCGTGATATTGAAAGTACGACTTCATATTCTTGATCAGGGGGCAAAATTGACTAGAAAATGGGTATAAACACAATTTTAGAGGACCCACAGTGAAATTTAATTTTCGCCAAATTTTTAATTTCTAGTAGGGTTCCACGATGCCTCCACGACGCGGACCCATCTCGAATGTGTGTTTGCACTTCCTTGATTTTTCTTTTTCAGGCTAAAACATTGGGGTCTTAGCTCCATGCCCACCTATGCAAGAAAACACCTATGTTTAGCCATTATAAAACTCCATATCACTCAAAACAAACTCTGAAAAAACCCTCTCTAACACTTAACAAAATATTTCCTCCAAATTCCATCCCAAGCTTAATTTCGGATTTCAAGAACATCATTCAAGCTTCAAATTCTCTCAAAATCTACATTAACAAAATCCCAAATTTGTTGTATGTAGGTTTTAACCATTGGATCATTTCACCCATGGTGCCCAACCTTCCTTTTTATGAAACTAGTATGTTTTCATGATGTATTACTTATGGGCATTACTTATTATTAATTATGATTACAAATTATGTTGGGGTTTTATGGAATGTTGATTGGAAAACACATATGTTTTGGGCTATGAAACTATGATTCATTATGAGATTTGATGATGGATTTAAAGGTATAATACATGACAGTTTTACTATGTGTTGGTGGGTTGATCTACATTAACTTTTCTCACATTACTTCACTCTTGAATTACATGATTTGAACTAGCATTGCACACCTGCCATGTGTGTGATGAAATGTCTTGACAAGGATTCTTGAGATATTGATGATCTGTTGCATCGATTATAAATGAAGTACCATATGATGATTAAGGGATTGTATGTATGTATTTAATTCATGAAAGTACCTATAGTTGACCACACCTCATTGGGGGTTGACATGCCCAACCGCCTTGTTGAGGGGGCGACATGCCACGACCACCTCGTCGAGGGGTGACATGATCATATTACCATGTCGAGGGGTATGTACCTTGACCACCTCGTAGGGGGATGGCATCCCCGTACTACAATGTTAAGGGGTAGGTACCTCAGTCACCTTCCAAGGGGGTGACATGCCTTGGATTCCAAATAATAGTTGTTTGGTCTATTATTATGGTCTCCTACCATACATGTTTTATGTTCTATAGAAGATATATGATGTACAAACATATTTTACCTAAAGCATTGATCATGCAGGCTATATTGACGTTGCACTTATCCATTGTTTATGATTATGCATTTTGACTATATTGGCTTATGTCTTGTTGTATCATATCCTACATACTTAGTACATTCAAATGTTCTAACGCATACTCTATGTCTACATGATGTTACTATGTAGGTACCGAAGCCTCCACGTGGCTAGTTTTGACATCTTGAAGATAAGTTTTTGTGAGTCCTCAAGTTTGGGAACACTAGCTATACTATACTTGCTTTTTCATCTCTTTGTGTTGAACATTTATTATAATGAGGGTGAGCCCTGAAAGTGTCTTGGCCCTCGCCTAATATAAGCCGGAGGTGTTGTTGGAATAATTTATGTAATTATGTTGTGCTCTTGACTCGTACGATTATCCAAGACTTCTCTTAGTCCTGTTTCCCTTCTTTATGTCTCTTGTTGTTGATGTTTCGCTTTTGTGCCTAAGGATGTGTGAATAATAAGCCAAGTAGCTTGTTTGGGTTTCCTTTGGGTTCCCCAAGCGCCTGTCATGTCCAGGTCCTAGGCTTGGGTCATGACAGTGCCCTTTTGGCATTGATTCAATTGGAGGGACACTTGACCAAATTGTTGTTCAAGTTGCTTGATGGCCACTGAATGAGACTCTATCTTTTGGTTGATACTTGAAATGTCGAACTGCATTCCTTTCAAAGTCTCATGTTGGTTTTTGGCCTTGTTCAACAACTTATCAAACTTCTCTTCTATCCTTGAATTACTAGAACCTACATCACGATTAGGAGGAGCCACATAAGGACCATTTTTATACCCATTGCTTCGGCCACACTCAGCTTCTTGCACCCTATCTCTCTCAAAATAACCACCACAATTATCTCTGTATGCACCCTCGTGGTCCTAGTTTCGACCTTGATTTCTGGAACCTTGATGCCAATAGTCCGGGTTGGACCCTCGGGCATTGTTCCGAAAACTTACCATTTGATCACTAACAAAACAAGCATCTTAGTCATAATATTGTTCATCATACATAGGTGTTGTAGGAGGTTGGTGGATTACCGTATGAACTCTCTCTTGGTTTTGCTTAACCACGAAGTCCATACTCGTGCGGAGTTGAGCAAGTTGTTGCATGATCTCATCATTGATTTTTCCTTGTTCCGAACGAATATTCACCGCATATGAGCATCTTGTAGAAGCTATCTCCCTTTGCTCCCATGCTCTATTTGTCTTGACTACTTGCCCCATTCTTTTCGCTATCCTTGTGAATGGTTGATCTAAGAACATGCCTCCCATGACGGTATCGGCAACACTTGACTATTCTTATCAAGATCCTGATAGAAAATCTGTAATAAGGCATCATCCACGATCTTATGCTTTGGAACTATTCTCAAACACCTGGTGAGCCTCTCCCACATTATGCTAATAGAATCACTCGGCAATTACTTGATGTTATTAACTTGATCCTTAAGTTTGAGCATTTTGGACCTTGGAAAATATCTCTCAAAAAAGGTTCATTGCAATTCTGCCCAACTGCTGATTCAACTCTGTGGGAGTTCTAATAACCATACTACTGCATTAGTGGTAAGAGATAGAGGGAACACACACAACCCGAGAGCATCCATAGGAAGATTCTGTGTACCCATCACACTCTTGCACACCAAATCAAAATTATGAAAATGACTATGAGGATCCTCATTAGGTAACCTTGCAAACAAACAATGGTTTTGAAGCATTTTGAGTAATCCACTTGACACCGTGAACTTAGTGTCGGGTGATAGTGGTGGCGACACTATAGCTCCTATACGTCCGTGGCCATGGGATTCAATCGGTATTAGTTCATCCATATGCATTCTCGTTGAAATCCCTATGGTGTGGCATGTTCTCCCTTTATGGTTGATTTTCCTCTCTAACCACATCATCATAATTTCGGTCCATGGCTTCATCAACCTGAATATTCACGTTTTGTTGGGCCATTCTCCTTGCAACATATTGGATCTCAAAACTAATTGGAGCTAAGGGTCCTCCTTGGCTCCTTGTATTGGGTATACACATAGTATGCCCTGCAAAAAAGTAACTAAACCGCAAAAACAAAAATAAAATTATAATACAAGAGAATTAAGCAATCAAGACTTGAAATAGCTACTAGTAAAATCAAATCAAGACCTCGCTGTATTCCCTAGCAGCGGCGCCATTAATTTTGATGTCGCTCAAACAATACCTCTCACTTTGAGGATAAAGCGATCATCAATAGTTTAAAACCTAACCGAGGTTAGGGTTGCCTCCCAAGGGAAAACGTGGCTTTGCCACTTTGATTGACCAATAATTAATTCAAAGATTAAACAACTCAATTCTTAAGTATGGGGGTTTTGCAACAATCGATGGAAAATTAAACTAAACTACTAAAACAGAGATACAATCAAATCGGAGAGAAACTTGGGAAATTCTATTACCCATGATTCACTAACTTAAATACCCCGGATAATACAACCTTAATTAGGATATTGCATGCAGGGCAGTAAATTAGGTTTTTGCAACCCTTGGGTAAAGGCAAAGGTCAAATTTCAGTATAGCACTTGACTGGCTACCATAGTGTGCCAAACTAACTATTACCCATTTTTCCGGTCAACCTCTCCTTTGCTAGTTTTGGTTGATTAGACGAGAAGTAATCGATCGAATTCTATCACCCATTTCCATTTCCTATTCATCATTACCTTAGTCGGGATCATGACACTAGGCGGGCTGCAATGTTGGTCACCATCAAAAAACAAGCAAAATGAAGGAAAATGGATAATACATGCAAAGACCCAACTCAAGAAGTGCAAATAATCTAGATTTTCTATGTTAGCTAGATCAGGCGACACCCGGATTTGAACTGGGGAAAAAAGGATTTGCAGTGATATGGTTCCGAAGGATATGGTTCGAACAATCCCAAACTGTGGGTTTTAGCCACTCATGGATTGTGCAAACAAATCAACAATGAACGAAAAATACATGTAAGATTTCTTACCCAAGATAAATGAAGAACAATAAAAGCCAATTTTCAATTAGAATCACAAGCTTGAATGATGAAATTAATCCAAAAGTGAATCTAATCACCAAATTTGAGTCTTCAAAGATAAACCCTAAAGTTCTACTCTAAAGCCTTTCTAAAATTTAGTCAATATGAATAATGAATGAAAGATGCCCTAAAACCCTAAAATATACTATTTATAGTATTTACAAAAAGCTCCATAGAATAATTGGAAAATCTGGTCGGCGTCTTCTGTGGCTCGCAGTTATGACTCGTAGGGTGCTTTACGAGTCTTAGTTGGGCTTTCGTTATCAGCACTTGATATTTTGGACTTCACTGCTATGATACACCTCTACGAGTTGTAGTGTGGTCTATGACTCATAGTGCTTTCTCTTAGTCCACTGTTACATTTCTTGGTCTAATTTTGATCAAGACTGTAGATTCCTACGAGGCCTCCCTTTACGAGTTGTAGTGGGGACTATGACTCGTACCTTGAGCTCGTATCGTTGAACTTCAAATTTTTAGATTTTGTTTTTGAACACTGTTAATTGATACGAGATAGCCTCTGCAACTCGTAGCTTGGGATATGACTCGTAGTGGAGTTCGTAGGTCCTGAAAATCAACAAAATCTACAACATTTCCCAAAATCAAGCCAACCTGTACTTTCTGCAAAAACAAAGGCAAATACACATAAAAAACATAAAAATGTCGCATTGAGAACACACTAAATCCCATATTTTAGGTATTAAATATGCTGTGTTTTTACAAAAATTATCAGGTTGATGGTGGTAGTTTTCCCTACCAATAGTAAGGTAATAGTTGCAATGGTAGAGGTAAAGATGGACAAAGATATTCCATACACATCTCATCAAACAATTTAGCTCCTAGGTTCAACAAGTATAAAAGGTCAAACACCAAGGCCTAAGAAGCAGGCGTGAGTGCTCAAGCTACACCCACTTGCAATAAGTGTGGGAAGGCAAAAGAATGAGAGTGTTTGGATGGATCCAATGTGTGATTTATGTGTGATAAGGATGATTACCATGTATAGAGCATGTAAGTTATGGTAGTAAGCCCTAGGTACACGCCCAGGCATAGTTTTCTGGCTGACAAAGTCCATGGGATACTACTTTAGAATTGGGCAATAGTGGTTAGTGCTACAATAGGTTCTATGCTCTTATTCCAGATAGAATGTGAGGAGTCCTTGGATATGGTTACAAGTATATTACAAGTCTTCAATTTGATGTATGTCATGAAACAAGCATATGGCGTAGATGTGACATGGCGAATAAGGAAATCGAAGGGACCCCAAAATAAGCCTCTAAGCATAAGTAAGCATGTTCTTTATTGTGGAAGGATAAAGAAGCAACAATCATTTAAATCTAAGGGAAATGGTGGTTTGGACTCAACCTATGGGGATGTCAAGGGAATAAGAATTCATAACAAGTAAATACTAAGGGGAGTGTGAGTATGACTCACGTCATAGGGATAATACCAGCTTAGGACTTCCACCACATGGTGTAACACCCCACATTTTGCATGTACTAATGCTATGTAAATGAATCATGTTATGGTTTGGTCAAATTAGCGTCAATTCTTGAAAGTGCTTGAATCTCGTGTTAATGGGCGATGTGTGAGTTTAAATGCTTAAAAGGGTCGAGGGTATATATGTATTGGTCTAAAATAGAGGATATATTAGCCCTAAACTAATTAAAAGAATTGAGGTTATTGTATGACTTAATAATCTAGTAGGTGAGTCACCTACTTTCTTAGCTTAAAATTGATAGCTAATCGGGGACGAGACCGGACGTCGAATTTGTCCAAGTTCGATTATGAATAAAATCTGTATTAAAGGTGTTGCCTTAGCCTATGTCTTAGCAGCATAGATGCAGTATATGTTCAGTCCAAGTATGATGATAAAAGGGGCTCAAAGACATCACAATGTCTTTGCTAAATTAGGCCCAAACATAAGAAGGAAGAAAGCTGGAAAATGGGCAGCGTTGGTCCATCAAATGTGTCACCCATTTAAGCCCAATTATGAGGTACAAGATACTGCATAACAAGTGTATTAATAGTTGTACATGTTTTGACAAAATTGCAAGGGAAAGTTGTTCAAATAAGTCCTTAAAAATGGCATAAGAGCAGCCCTCAAGTCATTGCCAATTCAAACAAGTTTTCAGTTTTTCAAAGAAGTGTGCAGTTTTTTTTCAAAAGACACTTACCTACTCTTTATTCAATTTTACCAAGCTGACCAGCTTCTGTATCATAAGTATATTGATAGGTGGAAATATATGGTCAAAATTGAAAAAGAAAGTTGCCCAAGAAAGTCTCTAAAAATGGATCAAATGCATCCCCTAAAGGCATTGCATTTGAACAATAATTCAGCTTTTCAAAACACTCTTGTCTTCTATCTATTTTACTTTACCAAGCTAAAAATACATTTCTCTAAGGCTCTTGAAGGAAGATCTGAACCTTTGAGAGAAAGTTAAGTAATTATATTTGTGTATTTGGTATGATTTCTTTATGAAAAACAAGAAGTATATGCTATTATGTGATGCTGGAAATTCTAGACAGCATATGTCCTAAGTATTGTTGTGAACGTTTTTTGTTTTTCAAGGAGGATTATCTTTGATTGGTTGGATGAATTATGAAGTAAGACCTATGTTCTAACAATATATAGGTTTTTAGTCATTTAATTAATCTTCTGCACTACTTTTACAGTCCAAAGATGAGTTGTTGTACAACATTGTAATTTCACTCTTAAAAGAAACTTGGGAGCTGAAAATTGTAATATGTTGTCCCACGACTTTCACCTATTTTGGGAATATTTTTGGACTAGTTTAAGAATGGTTTTATGTGTAAAAAAATGTTGGATACAATTTTGTTAAAGTTAAAACATGTTTGGGATTGTTGACGTCGAAGTGTGGTGAAAGGATGTAAGGTTATGCCGCTTGTTTAGGTGTTGTAAAGAATTGTTATGTTTTGTCCTTTGTGGGATGTTTTAGGACTGTTAAGGGTATAAAATATGATGTTCATAACATGTACATAAGAATGGTTGCTAGAAAATACGATTATAAGAGAAAATAGTGAAGAAATGTCTTCGCGTCGCTAAATAAATGTTTGCTGCCCGGATGTTGGTTTTTATGGTATTGCACTGCCTAGAAGTGTTGTGTTGCTGCCAATACTAGTCTTATTGCTTAATATACTATAGCTAAATATTTGAGGGAAACCACAACCACTCCAAGGTAGTAACGAGGTCATACGACGAGGTATGTAAGGTTACTTGATTCCGTATCATTTGGCATGAAACATAGATCCCTCGGTAAGTAAAGACATTTAGCTACTCCAACATGACAACCAGCCATGTCTCCACTCTTTCACATATTCATATGTTCTTATACATAGTTACCTCCAAATCTACATACATATATGAATACTAAGTACATGAGTTCTTGTTGCTAAACAAAGTTCATGAGTTGCTTCAATTCATACGCATTTCATTGTCTATGTAACATACTCTCTTCATTTCCATAGTGTATTCTATGATTATTTACATGTCACATGCTGCATATACAGCCTTATAGCTCTAATGTTATGACCATCAATAGAGTAATCTCAAAGGTAAGTGAAAAATAAAGTATATAGTTTGATGGGTGGTAGCCCGAGGGGTGGAAGCATCAGCTAACCAGGGACGATCCTATCATGGGTGGTAGACCGAGGGGTTAAGGAAGAACCTAGGCAGGGACAATCCCGATAAATTTTACCACTGATCAGTTGGTCAGTTATAGTACATGATGTGCATAGATTATACAGTAAAGGTAAAGCAATATGAAGAACATAAAGTATACAATCCCAAAATATATCTAAAGGTAGTCGCTTATTCCACATCAGTGCATAGTTTCATTTGAAGTTGTTACCTCATATGCAGTACTTCATGCCTTACAATACTCAGTACATTATCTCATACTGACATCCCTTATGGGAGACCTGCATTTCATGTTGCAGGTGCAGGTGCTAGTAGATCTTCCCAGTGGAGTACAGGACATTCAGCTGCTGTTACCAAGCTCCACGTTGCTTCGGAGCTTTGTGTGTGTTTAGAGCTCATATGTTTTCATTATATAGTTAATTCAGACAGGGCCTGTCCTGATCATTTGCGGATATTTTCTCTGGACTAGAGGCTTTGTAGACTATGTAAATTAAAGTGTAGTCAGGTTTCGTACTTTAGACACCGTGTCCCCAAACGTCCTAGCTATATGCATCTCCTTTAATCTTGTAATTACCGTTTATCTTCTTAGAAGCATGCCAAACATAGAAATTCCTTATAACATGTATAGAAAGCGCATAGATATAGGTTGGTTCTCGCGAGCCTTATCGGCCACGAGTGCCAGTCCACCCTAACGGGACTTTGGGGTGTGACACATGGCAGCACCTTACAATACATAAACTGATAGGGATATCTAGGGACTAAAGAATGACTTCATAAATATTTGAATAACATAGGAGTGAAGTTCATCACATATATCTATCCAACGACACCTCTAATATGACTATAATGGGATCCAAGATGTCCCCTAGACTAACCCTCATAAGTAAAAGCTCAAAATTAAATAAGTCTTCAATGTAGCAAGAAAGGAAAATGGATATTGTCCCCAAAATTGAGGACTCACCCATAGCAATCCTTCAATCCAACGTACTAACCATGAGGAGGTGGACCAGTAGGAGCTCCGATCTCTAATCATGTAGGCAAAAATATGTGTTAGTATTTGGAATGTTCTATGTATGCGGGGTGTAATGCAAAGAAAGGATATATGTCATAATAAACAAGATACAACATAATCATATACAATGGATAGAACAATATGACATCTATTACCAATTCTTAAGTCAAAACATTCCTGGAAATAGTTAAACTTGAATAACATATGACACCTATGCAAGAGAAGACCCTAATGGACATATAATTCCATGCGAGCTACTACTTGCAATTCTGATGTTGCCTCCACATCAAAAAAGGAGAGGTACTTGCCAGGGTAAACTATAGCCCACCGTTGTGGGTAACTTTTCCTAGTTTTATCAACTAGTAAAAGACCATTTAGGGTAATAATATATACCAAAGAGCACTATAGCTCGTGAACATGACCATGGACCATACAAGGGTTGATGGTAAGGGTCTTTAGATACTCAACAAACTTTCAACCAAGTCATTTCCACTGATGACTTCACAAATCGTACGAAGCTCCACCGTCCATACAAGCTCCCTTACAAAGATCCAAGTTCCCAAACGGTGATTTGATACTTAGAAATTTCTAGACTAACATTATCACGGGACCCACCATGAGCTGTGGAGGGTTGTATGGCTCGTATAAAGGGTCATGGTGGGTGCCTTTGCCATGCAGGTTGTTTCAACCAAAGGGAACCTACCACGAGCCTTTTTTCACAGCTAGTGGTGAGCACCACGAGCCGTGAAGCGCTTAGTGAAGGGCCATTTGGTGTTAAACTCCACCGTAAGCCCAAAAAAAGCTCCCACAAGGACAAGGGCCACCTCTACGCACCCTCCATGGATTTTGGACCTTTCTACAGCTCGTGGGGGTCACCACGGAGTGTCACCTTGCCAAAAACTCTCGATATCTTGATTTTAGCCATCGATAAGGTCTCACGACATCTGGGTCCTCAAATCATCACCCTCATGGGATAGTTCGTCCTCCAATTAGAAACTGACAAGCTTGATAGTTTGACTTGAACATGAAACATTTTAACATGAGAACACAATGCATATCTCATTACTTGAAAACCATAAAATCATTAAAACTCATGTCAGAACGAATTAAATCATTTTCTGCACATGTATGCATGTGATGTCATGAAAAATAAGAGTTAAATAATTAGGACAATTTGAAATAGGAGGAACCTAATACTTAAGCTTGAGTAGATTTTAAAATATAGGGATATCACTCATCATGTCTGTCTCTAGCTCTCATGTCACAACCTAAGCCTAGGCCCTAGACATGACACGCCAAATGGGGAACGCCTTCGAACAAGCCTCTCAGCATATCATTACACATCCTTGGTCGCGAAAGCAATTAGACAACAATTGAGAATAGCAATAAAGGTAAAAAGGGTCTAAGGGAAGTCTTTCATACCATAAAACATCAAAGAGTCAAAGAGAGTTAAGCTCAAGCATAATTACACAACTTGTCCCACAACACCTCTAAACATAGAACTTAGCGGGGTCTAAGACAAGTAATCGGCCTCACCTCATAGTCATAACATACAATAAAGGAAAGATAGTCTATATACATAGCATAAGATCAAAGACATTGTACCTGAAATGGAGGACTCACCAACTTGGTTGACAAGATAGTACTAGCCACGTGGAGGATGAGGATGATCATAAGGCGCTCCAGTTCCTACATGGTAACATCATGTAGGCATAGAGTATGCATTAGTATGTTTGAATGTTTTAAGTATAACGCAATGCAACAAGAGATACGTAACATAATAAAAATGCATAATCAGACAATAAAAGAGCATATAGCAATATGGCATGTATGAGTGATGCTTGAACTAAAACATGCTTATATAGAATATATTACATGTGTAGCAATACTACCATCACGTCCAACATCTACCACCCCCTTGAAGAGGCGATTGATGTATCAACCCCTCAATTGGTTGATGGTGGTCTCACACCGCCATCCATGGTGATTAAGGTATCAACCCCTCAGTTGGTTGATGGTGGTCTCACCCCGCCATCCATGGTGATCGAGGTATCAACCCCTCAATTGGTTGATGGTGGTCTCACCCTGCCATCCATGGTGGGTGTGTAATGCTAGCGTAAAACCATGCAATTAAAGAGTGAAATCATGCAAGACAACTTGAAGTAAATCAACCCACCAATACAAGGTAATACCATCATGCAATATACATGAAAAACCCTCATCAAAACTCAAGATATATGCTAGATTCATTGCTCTAAAAATACTCAAACAGTCACTCTTTTATGAAACTCCAAGATAGTTCATAGTCAAATTTATAATAGAAGACCCATAAGTAAAATCAACTTAGAAACATGAGATTTATGTAAAAATGATGCTTGGACACTATGGTTGAAAGGACGCAATCGTTTTGTTGAAACTCACATACCTTATAATTAGAGAATTTTTTGATGAAGATTGAGTTGAGAACTTGAGGCTTGATTGAAATCGTTAAGATCCGAAATGAGATTTGGCAGTTGAATTTTGAGCGAAATATTTGTCTAAGTGTTTAAAAGAGTATTAGGGAATATCTTGTATGATATGAAGGTGAAATATGGCTAAGTATAGGTATTTTCGCTCATGGGAAGACTTAGCCCGAGGACCCAAAAGAGTTGGAACGAGATAAAATAACTAGGCAAAAATAACACTAGCCCGCGCCCCAGCTGCATCGCGCCAAGGGCACAGATCAACACTGGACTCCGTCATTTTTGGATTTTTCAATATTTATAAGGTTCCTCTAAAATCTAGGTTAGACCCATTACCCACTTAATTATTCCTCCTGGTCAATAATATGAAATCGGATTTTCAATATCACACATGAAATTTGGAGATATATGGAAATTACGATTGAGGCACTTTCGAGGCACATTTTCGGGCACTTTTTGGGGTCGTTCCAATATCTCCCCCCGGGAACATTCATCCCCGAATGTCAATGAAATGTATATTAGAGGAGTAATTATGGAGAAAGTGGCTCCAACAAGAATGCAGTAATACCCTTAGACACCATTTTCAAAAGTCTCAACATAAGTGTCAAAATCACCTTGAACTTGTCAACATAGACATGAATGCATGAAAATGACATATAGGGTTGATACATGAGACATGAAATCCTATAGAAGACATAGAATTAGTACCTTAGGCTTTGGTAGAATGGAAGAGATTGGGATATCACTTTTGCATGTCTATCTCGGCCTCCCACGTAGCACTTTCGACTTCTTGATTCCTCCAAAGGACCTTAACGGAAGCCACATAATTGTTCCTGAACAAAACCCACAACGTCCAATGGGACAATAACATTCAAGTCACCCACACATTTCCTTAACATAGACACATGAAGGACTGGATGAATCATGTCCATTTCACAAGAAAACTCCAACTCGTAGGCCACCTTACCAATCATCTTCGACACCTTATAAGGACCAACAAATCTTGGAATCAACTTACCCATCTGGCCAAACAGGAACACACCATTCATGGGCAAGATCTTCAAATAGATCCAATCACCAATTTTGGATTCAAGATACCTTCTCCTTACATCAACGTAGGACTTTTGACGACTTTGGGATGTTATAACCTTTCCCTAGTCACCATTACCTTCTCCATAGCCTCCATGACCTGATCTAGACCCAACAAAGCTATTTCCCCTACCTCAAACCATCC
>JAPFFP010027134.1:0-38823 GCA_026153255.1 Solanum medicagineum | reverse complement strand
GACAACTTTCATATCATAAAAATCAAGATTCAAAGCTATCGCATTATACATAACATGTCCAATAAAACCTCTAATTAGAGAACTTAGCGGGGGCCAAGACATGCAACCAGGCTCACCCTCATAGTAAAAATATACAATAAAGAAAGTGAGTCATAATAAATAGCATAAGAACATAAACTTTGTCCCCAGAATAGAGGACTCACCAACTAGCTTGAGAGACAATCGTACTGCCACTGATGTGCTGTCAAATACAACATATTTGGTGCCTAAAACAAGGGATTTTGTGAATTATTAAAGCAACTTTTTATGCTTTTGATGTGTTTTTGTGTCATCTTGAAGAAAAGTTAGGTTGGCATGATTTTGAATAAAAGTTGCAGATTTTGCTGAAGCATAGGCCATACGAGCCTACCAACAAGATGTGGCTCAAGCTACGAGCCGTAGGGTGGTGTCGTGTAAGAGTCAGAGACCAAAATTCACAAAACGTCTAAGTGGAGGTCATCTACGAGGCCATCATATGAGTCATAAGCATCACTACGACTCGTATAGGTGGACTCGTTGCAAGAATCAGAGAGCCAAGATGTTGGACCAAAGACTGAAGGCCAAGAATACGAAAGGAAGATATGAGTCATAGTTTAAGCAATGACTCGTACCTATGGGTCTTACAAGTTTTTCCCAAGAGGCCAAGAATCTGATACGAATGCCGACTATGACTCGTAGTCATCCTATGAGTCGCAACTGTGAGATTTATCAGTTGCCAGCTCTTTTTTGTGTAAATTCTAGGGTTATTTTGTAAATACTATATATGATTTACGTTAGGTTTTTGAGAAGGTGTTTGACCAGTAGACACATGACAATCACATTTTCAATTTTTTCTTAGTTTCGTAGAGTAGTTTATTGTTCTCTCTTGGAAAACACATTTTGGGGATTACAAATCTTTCCTTGTACTCATTTTTGATCAATCAAGCTTTTTGGTTTGAAACTTTTGGTGCCCATTTTCTTCATTATTATTGGTAAAACTCTCAGCTATGTCTATGATGTGCATTTTTATGTGTTTTGACTTAGCCTTGAGTAGCTAAGCACCCACAACTTGAGGTTATGGGAACCATGGGTAGTTGACTTGAGATAACCTAAGTTTATTGCATTCCTATGATTTGAGTTTTTCATGTATTTTTTGTTTCCCTTCATTATTATTGTTTGGTGGTGGCCAACACCAAACCTCGCCTACTATCACAATCACGAACATGGTAGTGATGAATAGGAAAAGGGAAATAGATGATACAATTCGATTGATGTGTTCTCATCTAATCAACCAAGCTTGACCAAGGGGAGATTGACAGGGATAATAGGTAACGTTTAGTTGGCATGCCATGGTTTTTGACCAAGCGCCATGGTGAAATTCATCCTTCATCTTCACAAGAGGGCTGGAAGAACCTAAGTTACCGTCCTGCATACAAATTACTAATAGTAGTTATGTTATCTAGGGTTATCGAGTCGACGAACCTTGGGGAACACAATTTCCAAGATATCCCCAAAATTGAGTGTTTACTTACGCTATAGTTAGTGTTTGTTTTATTTAGTGTTTGAATCAATGCCCCCCTCCCCCCCATTTAGAGATTTTAGTTATTCATGCCTAGAATGATTAGTATTGAAGTCTTGTAGTCAAGCCCTATTTTCCCTGTGGATTTGACACTAACCTTCGATTAGGTTAATTCTTGATGACAATCGCTTTCTTATTGGAGTGTGAACATCAGATGTTGTCATAATAAATGAAATGACCCCAAAAAGTTCCCAAAAAGTGCCTCGGAAGTAAGCGGAAACTTGTGTACCATAAAACTAAAAATCTGTTTCGAATTTCAAAAATCCGACTTCATATTCTTGTTTAGGGGGTCGAAATTAGGGTGACAAGGGTATAACCTCGATTTTAAAGCAAACGAATCGAATTATGAAATTTGCACTTGGTGCAATTTCAAGAGAAGGTCCACGATCTCTCAGCGATGCGGAGAGGTTGTTTTTCTGCACTGTCTTTTCCTAGTTGGCCAAGTTTTTCTAAGTGTTGGATCTAAGTTTTTCCAAACATATATTCACCAATACTTAACCTTATTTTACCCTCATATCACCCAAAAATATTCCCCAATATTTCCCCAAACACTTAGACTGATTTCTAACTCTAAATTCAACTCCCAAACTCAAGGCCAATCTCAAGGATTTCTTCAAGGATCTGGCCCAAGCTTCAAATCTCTATTAAAGTCTTCTTTAACTTCACCAAAGTTAGGACATGTGATGTTGAACCATTGGGTCCTTCCACCCATGGTGTATAAACCTTCTTCTACTTAATAATGCATTATTTAAAGTTGATACTACATGTGCATCTTTAATATTGAGAAATTCACTACATAGAGATTTTAATACATGAGAGTTTGATTGTTTAAGCATGTTTTAAGCTTCAAATCTTGGATCTAATGTTGGATTTGTTGAGGAATTTTGAGATGTATGTCTTGGGGATTTTGCAAGGTGTTGATTAATGGTTTTACCACTGATTTTCTTTCATGATTTCATCTATAAATTGCATGCTCTTTTAACCACATTATACACCCCCAAGGTGTTTGATAAAATGTCTGGTTATGGTTTCTTGAGGAAATAAAGGTCCAACGCATGAGATATGATATGAATGATGTTATGATGATTATATGATGATGAAATGATGATGAAATGAGCTTATGAAGATGATTATTCCAATATGAAGTATTGCATTAGAGCTTACGATGAATCCTATATAAAGTGTTGCATAGACCATGCCCAACCCGGGGGAAAAGGGTCGAGTAACCGAATGGGGGTTTATACTCATTACCTAGGGTGATGGGTGAGATCATCACCAACCAAAATGAGGGGTTTATTTCTCATTCACTAGTGTGATAGTTGCAATCATCACCAACCTACCGAGGGGTTTGTGCCTTGGAGAGCTAGCTTGGTCTCATTTTTCACATATAACAATGATTTACTTATGCATTGATCATACATGCCATCTTTCTATAATATGCCTATTGTCTATCGTCTTGCATTTTGGATTATGATTCCTATCTCTTTTTGCATTGCATCCCACATACTTAGTACATTCAAACGTACTAACGCATACTCTTTCCTTCATAATATCACAATGTCAGAACCGGTGCCCGAGTTGATCATCCCCCTCCTCCACATGGCTACGCGATGCTATTCCAAGCTTGTGGGTGAGTCCTCCATTTCAGGGACTTCGGTTTATGTCTTTTATTTATTATCTGTGTATTGAGACATTATCTTGTGTTATCTTTGACAGTGAGGGTGAGCCCGGTTACTTTGTCTTGGCCCCCACTTTTTCTATGTTTTAGAGGTGTATGTTGGAAAAGGTGTGTGCTATGTATGAGCTTGACTCTTGACTTTTGAATTCGATTTTCATGCAAGTTTCCCTTAGTGCATTGCCCTTACTTTTAATTATATATGTCTTTTTATGCTTCCGCAACGAATGACGTGTGGCGATATGCTAACAAGCTTGTTCGGGGTCCCCTTCGGGTTCCTCACTCGCCGTGCCACGTCTACGCCCTAGGCTTGGGTCATGAAAAAATTGGTATCAGAGCACTATGTTGGTAGATCCTCGGAATCTAACACACCACATCGATTAGAGTCCTATTCAATGTTTTGAAGCGAACCATGACTATGAATAGGAGGCTATGAGGCATTTTAGGAAATGTTTCCCTTCTTCTTGTTCAAAGTCGTGCTTTTGAGTTGTGGTAAGTTGTGTTGCCCCTAATTATTATTCTTCCTCATGTGAGATCATGCCAAATACTAGAGGAAGACGAGCCCAAACTCCCGAGGAGCAACCTACCAATGGAGAGCTCCGGGATGCTCTCACAATGCTTGCCCAAGTAGTGGCCAATCAAGTGCAATATGGGGCCCAAACCCCTCATGATAATACCTCGGTAGCTAGGATAAAAGACTTTATGAGGATGAAATCCTCCGATTTTCCATGGGATAAAAGTGGATGGGCATCCACAAGAGTTTATTGATGAAATCTATAAAATCGTATCAATCCTGGGTGTTGGGAAAAATGAGAAGGCAAAGTTGGCGGCGTACCAACTCAAGGGGGTGGCCCTAATTTGGTTTGATCAATGGAAAGGTGAGCAGGGTAATGGCTAATTTATGAACTTGAAACAAGGTGGTATGAGTGTGAGGGAGTATTCCCTCAAATTTAATCAACTATCAAAGTATGATCCTCACTTGATGGCCGATTCTTGGTCAAGAATGAATAAGTTTGTTATATGGTCTCCTATTTGGTAAGTGAAGAGTGTCAATACGCAATGCTTATTGGTGACATGGACTTATATCGCTTGCTTGCATATGCCTAGCAAATTTAAAAAGAAAAGTTGAGGAAGAGGAGGGGCCATGAGGCCAAGAGAGCCTGCAATGAGGGCAAGTTACAAAGGGGTACTAGATTTCAAGGACCGAGGCCTCCTCATGCTACTAATATGGGGTTTGCCAATGACTTCCCTAGGCCTTAAGGTAATGTTGGTGGTGTGTCTCACAGTCCTAGGTGTGGAGGGGGTCATAACGGCCCATGTCTAAAGGGTTCCAATGCATGTTTTGATTTTTCGTATCTTGGTCATAAGAAGGTTGATTGTCTAAGAAACCGTGGCAAGGTTCGGGGTACAAATGTTGTCCCATTGGATAGAGATAGTCCTCAAGGTGGTGCTCCATAGCACAATCGCTTATATGCTCTACATGGGAGGCAAGGGGTTGGTGAAGTCCTCAATATTGTTAGCGGTATGTTGAAATAATTTATCCTGATGTATATGCTTTGATTGATACGGATGCCACCCCTTCCTTTGTTACCCCCTTTGTTGCTTGAAAAGTTCCATGCTAAGTCAGAGTTGTTGCATGAATAATATGAAGTGTCTACTCCTATTGGTGCATCTATTCTTGCTAGGAGAGTGCATAGAAATTGTCCAGTTTACATCTTGCATAAAATCTTACCATTATGATCTTGTTGAATTAGATATTGTTGATTTTGATGTTATTCTTTGGATGGATTGGTTGCATGCATAATATGCTTCTATTGATTGTAGAACCCGTAGGGTCAAGTTTCAATTTCCAAACAAACGTGTCTTTGAGTGGGAAAATCATGATGTAATAGTGAGGTGTAGGTTCATCTCATGCATTAAAGCCCATAGGTTGATTTCCAAGGGGTGTTTGTATTATCTTGTGAGAGTCAAAGATATGGAGGCCAAAGTCCCTTCCATTTAGTCGGTCCCGGTTGTAAATGAATTTCTTGAAGTCTTCCCAAATGACCTTCCTAGTGTCCTTCCCAAAAGGGAGATAGATTTTGGCATAAATCTCCTTCTCGACACCCAACCTATCTCCATTCCCCCTTACCGCATAGCCCTGGAGGAGTTGAAGGAGTTAAAGGAGCAATTGAAAGATTTGTTGGAGAAGGAATTTATTAGACCTAGCCAATCACTTTGGGGTTCACCGATGTTGTTAGTAAAGAAGAAAGATGGGTCACTTAGAATGTGCATTGACTAACGTCAACTCAATAGGGTCACTATAAAGAATACATATCCTCTTCCAAGTATTGATGACTTGTTTAACCAATTGCAAAGGGCTAGCTTTTTCTCTAAGATTAATCTTCGGTCGGGGTACCATCAAGTGAGGGTGAGGGAGTGTGATATTCCAAAAACGGCTTTCCAGACTAAATACAGGCATTACGAGTTTGTGGTGATGTCCTTTGGGTTGACTAATGCACCGGCCATATTCATGGACCTAATGAATAGAGTCTTCAAGCCCTACCTTGATTCCTTTGTGGTGGTCTTCATTGATGATATTTTGATCTATTCTCATAATAAGGAAGAGCATATGGGTCATTAGAGGGTTGTGTTGCAAAGGTTAAAGGAGGAGAGATTGTATTCTAAATATGATAAGTGTGCATTTTGGTTGAATAAGATTACATTCTTGGATCATATGGTGTCGGGGGATGGCGTAAAAGTAGATCCGAAGAACACCGATGTGATTAAGTATTGGCCTAGACCATTGACCCCGTTGGATATTGGGAGTTTCGTAGGCCTTGCAGTTTACTATAGAAGGTTTGTGAATGGGTTCTCCCCCATTGATTCTCCTATGACAAAATTGACTCAAAAGCAGATGAAATTTGTGTGGAATGATGCATGTGAAACAAGTTTCCAAACATTGAAACATGGTCTTGTGTCCGCTCCTATATTGTCTCTACCGGATGGGCTTGAGGGTTTTGTTGTGTATTGTGATACATCTAGAGTTGGTTTCGGTTGTGTACTAATGCGAAATGTTAAGGCCATAGCCTATGCTTCTAGGCAACTCAAGGTGCATGAAAAGAACTACCCTACCCATGATCTTGAATTAGCCCCCGTGGTGTTTGCATTGATGATTTGGCAACATTATTTGTATGGGGTGTATGTTGATGCCTTCACTGATCATAAGAGCCTTCAATATCTCTTCACTCAAACAGATCTTAACTTGAGACAAAGAAGGTGGCAAGATCTCCTTAAGGACTATGACATGAGTGTGCTATATAATCCAGGTAAGGCAAATGTTGTGGCAGATGCTTTTAATCGGGTGTCCATGGGTAGCCTGGCTCATGTGGATGGTGGTGATAGAGAGATGGCTAGGGAGGTGCATAGATTGTCTAGATTTGGGGTGATGTTGGAAGATGTGGGTGATGGTGTTGTCGTTCTTGATGATTCTAAATCTTCTATGGTCAATAAGGTGATAGCAAAACATGTTATAGACTCCTCCTTGATTGAGTTGAACACCTTGGTGGAAGAAGGCAAGATAGAGGTTTTCTCCCAAGTGGCAAATGGGACACTTAAATACCAAGGTAGGTGGTGTTTTCCATGTGTTGATGGTTTGAGGGAGAGAATTCTTGGCGAAGCCCATAATTCCTCTTATTCTATCCACCTCGGTTCCACCAAAATATATAGAGACTTGAGGTATGTGTATTGGTGGGGAAGCATGAAAAGAGATATTGCCAAATATGTCTTCCAGTTGCCATAGTTGCCAACAAGTCAAAGCCAAAAATTAAAGGCCAGGTGGCCTAACCCATGACACAGAGATTCCTACTTAGAAATGGTAGGTAGTTAATGTGGTTTTTGTGGTTGGGTTGCCCAAGACTAGGAAAGGTTTTGATTCCATATGGGATGTGGTTGACAAGATGACGAAATCAGCTCACTTTCTATAGGTCAAGACTTCATATGGAGCTGAAGAGAATGCAAGGTTGTACATCCACGAGTTGGTGAGGTTGCATGGGGTTCCCTTATCCATTATATTGGATCATGGTGCACAATTTACTTCACACTTTTGGAGAACTTTTCAAAGGGGTCATGGGACCAAAGTTCACTTTAGTACGACCTTCCACCCTTAAATGGATGGCCAAGCTTAGAGGAAAATTCAAACACTAGATGATATGCTCAAGGCTTGTGTATTGGAGCTTAAACGTAGTTGGGATGAGCATCTTTCATTGATTGAATTTGCCTACAATAATAGCTACTACTATAACATTGGTATGGCTCCTTTTCAGGCTCTTTATGGGAGATGTTATAGATCACCGGTGGGTTGGTTTGAGGTCGAAGAGGTGGCCTTATTAGGGTTGGATCTCATTATGGATGCTCTTGAGAAATTTAAGATGATTAGGGAGAGGTTAAGGACAGCCCAAAGTCGTCAAAAATCCTATGTCGATGTAAGAAAAAGAGACCTAGAATTCCAAGTGGGTGATTGGGTCTATTTGAAGATTTCTCCAATAAAGGTGTGGTTCATTTTTGTAAGAAAGGGAAATTGAGTACTAGGTATGTTGGTCCTTACGAGGTGATAAAGAGGATTGGTAAGGTGGCTTATGAGTTGAGGTTGCCTAGTGAGATGAATTTGGTACATCCAGTGTTTCATATTTCTATATTGAGAAAGTTTGTTAGTGATCCTAATGCCATTGTTCCTCCTGATGTCGTGGGTGTTTTTAATGATAACTTTTACATATGAGGAAGTTTCGGTTGAGATCAAGCAAGTAAAGATACTGATGAACAAAAATATGACATCCGCTGCTGTCCTTTGGAGGAACCAACAAGTCGAAAGTGCTACTTGTGAGGCTGAAGCGGACATGCAAAAGCCATAACCTTTTCTCTTCCATTCCACTCCAGCCTAAGGTACTAATTTTAAGTCCCCTATGTGCTATCAAGTCTTATATTTCATCTCTATGTCATTAATGTGCATTCATGTTTAAGCTGGCAATTTATGATGATTTCATGCTTATAATGGGATTTTAAAAGTGATGTTTTAAATGTAATGGTGCATTGACGTTGGGGTTGATTTGTTAATGATTATTCTTGTCTTGTACGTCTCTTCTACACTCGAGGATGAATGTTCCCAAGGGGGAGATATTGAAATGACCCCAAAAAGTTCCGAAAAAAACGTGCCTCGAAAGTAACCAAAAACTTATTTTCCATATATCTAAAATACATTTGGAATTTCAAAAATCTGACTTCATATTCTTGTTCAGGGGGTCCAACTTCATGCATGCTCCACTTGGCTCGGGGGGATATAGCTCTACTATTAGGGTGACAAGGGTCTAACCTCAATTTTAAAGCAAGGGAATCGAATTATGAAAGTTGCACTTGGTGTAATTTCCAGAGACGGTCCGTGATCTCTTCGCGGTGTGGAGAGGTTGTTTTCCTACACTGTCTTTTCCTGATTCACCTAGATTTTTCTAAGTGTTGGATATAAGTTTTCCCAAACATACATCCACTTATACTTAACCTTATTTCACCCCCATATCACCCAAAAACATTCCCCAATCTTTACCCAAACACTTAGACTCATTTCTAACCCTAAATTCAAGTCCCAAACTTAAGGCCAGTCTCAAGGATTTCTTCAAGGATCTCACCAAGCATCAAAACTCCCTTAAAAGTCTTCTTCGAGAACTTCACAAAAGCTAAGGTATGTGGTGTTGAACTATTGGGTCCTTCCACCCATGGTGCCTAAACCCTCTTCTACTTAATAATGCATGATTTAAAGTTGATTTTACATATGAGTCTTGAATATTGAGAAATTTACTACACATTGATTTTAATACATGAGAGTATGATTTTTTAAGCATGTTTTAAGCTTTAAATCCTGGATTTAGTGTTGGATTTGATGAGGAGTTTTGAGATGAATGTCTTGGTGGTTTTGCAAGGTGTTTGATTGAAGGTTTTACCATTGATTTCTTGCATGATTTCATCTATAAATTGCATTCTCTTTTCCCAGATTACACACCCCCAAGGTGTTTGATAAAATGTCCAGTTATGGTTTTTTGAGGAAATGAAGGTCGAAAGCATGAGAAATGATATGAATGATCTTATGATGATTATATGATGATGAAATGATCTTATGAACATGCTTATTCCAATACAAGGTATTGCATTAGAGCTTATGATGAATCCTATATAAAGTGTTGCGTAGACCATGCCTAAGCCGGGGGAAAAAGGTGGGGTAATCGGATGGGGGTTTATACTCATTCACTAGGGTGATGGGTGCGATCATCACCAACCAAAATGAGGGGTTTATTTCTCATTCACTAGGGTGATGGCTGCAATCATCACGAACCTATTGAGGGGTTTGTACCTTGGAGAGAAATTTTGGTCTCATTCTTCACATATGATATTCTATATGAGCATAATATACTTAAGCATGATTTACAAATGCATTGATCATATATGCCATCTTTCTATAATACCCTATTGTCTATTGTCTTACATTTTGGATTATGATGCCTATCTCTTGTTGGATTGCATCCCATATACTTAGTAAATTCAAATTTACTAACGCATACTCTTGCCTACATGATATAACCATGTAGAAATCGGTGCCCGAGTTGATCATCCTCGTCCTCCATGTGGCTAGGCAGTGTTATTCCAAGCTTGTGGATGAGTCCTCTATTTCCGGGACTTCAGTTTATGTCTTTTCTCTATTATCTACGTATAAAGACATTATCTTGTGTTTTATCTTTTACTATGAGGGTGAGCCCGGTTACATTGTCTTGGCCCCCTTCAGGTTCCCCATTCATCGTGTCATGTCTAGGCCCTCGGCTTGGGTCGTGACAATATAATTATGGAGCCGTTGCCAGGGAATACGACTAGGTTTTTATTTGATTTCACTATTAGTTAGTTGTAGTATTGATTTCTAGAATCTCGTGTACTTTATTTTTGTTTTTGTTTTTGCTGTTTGTTTTGAATTGCACGGTGTACTAGGTTGTTTGCCCAACCAGGAGCCAAGGCAATCCCTTAACTCCACTCAATTTGGAGATCCACCGACTACCAAGAAGAATGGCTCAGGTGAATCGGGATATCAAGGTTGAGGAGGATATGAATACAAATGAGGATATGGGAAGAGAGGAGAATACACAACAAAGAGGTAACAGGCCACAACTTAGGGACTTCAATGAAAATTCTTATGGATGGTATCAATATAGGCTAAACCATATGGCTTTGCATGTTTCTAATAACATAGTACTGCATCTTTTACCGGTAGATACTAAGTTCACAGTATCGAGTGGATTGCTCCAAATGATCCAAAACCACTCGTTATTCACAGGGCTACCTTTGGAGGATCCCCACCGTCATCTTCAAAATGTTGTGTTTGTTTGTAAGAGTTTCATGGGGACACAAAACCTTTCTCTTGATGTTGTGGGTTTAAGAGTGTTTCCACTATCATTGAAGGGCATTGCAGCTGTATTGTTCTCTGAGCTTACTCTGGGTACTATCACAAGTTGGGCTGAACTTCAAAGAGTATTCCATGAAGGAAATTTACCAAGATCTAAAAAGTTGAAGCTCAAGGACAAAATCAACAACTTTGAAAAATTGCTAGGTAAGTCTATTACAACAGCATGGGAGAGGTTTACTAAATGCTTGAGGATGGTCCCTGATCACAAGATTGATGATGATGCCTTGGTTGAGATTTTCTATCGGGCACTTGACGAGAATATTCAAGCTTGCACTGACCCGATTATGGGAGGCATGTTTCTAGACCAACCTTTTGCATTGATAGCTGCAAGGATGAAGCAAGTGGTCAAAAAAATAGAGCATGGGGGTAACGAGAGCAAGGTGTCATGAAACATTCTTGTCCGGTTAACAACAATCATGAGCAAGCAAAGGTGAATGAAGAGATCATGGAAAAACTTGCTCAGCTTCGTACAAGTATGTACATGGTTTTAAAGAAAAATCACGCAAAGTGTCAAGGCAGTCACCCACTAATATCTGAAAGCTCCTATTTATGATTATCCATTCTTTGATGAGGATTCATCTTTTGTAAGCAACCAAGCAGCGGGTTTCCGTAACAACCCACAAGGGTCCATTTCGGACTGTTGGAGGCAAGTTTCCGGGAATCAAGGTCGGAACTTCAACCGTGATGGGATGTATAGAGACAAACAAAGTAGATACTACGAGAGAGAGAGAGTGCCAAACACAGAGTGGGGAAGAGGAGATTGCTACAACAATGGTCCTTATGTGCCACCTCACTATCGTGATGCTCGATCAAGCAACTCAACGATTGAAAACATGTTCGAAAAGTTGTTGAAATGAGCCAAACACCAAGATGGCACTTTGAAGGGAATAAAAGAAGATATTTCAAGTATTAACCAAAAAATAGAGTCTTACTCAATGGCCATTATGCAACTAGAACAACAATTTGGGTAAGTTTCTTCACAATTGAATAATGCCGAAAGGCTACCCTACCATGCAATAGGGTTCAAAATCCAAAGAATGAAGGGAATTGCATGGTGGTGATGACTCATAATGGCAAAACTGTTGTGAACCCCCCTATGCCAAAGGTGGAAAATGGGAACCACAAGAAGAGAATGAATGAGGGAACCCAGGAATGCAACACAGAAGAGCAACCTAAGAAGTATAAAACCTTTCAGATGCCCACTCCTCCTTTTACTTAAAAGCTTAGGAAGAGAAAGGAAGAAGGTAATTTTTAACAGTTCCAGGAAATGCTTAAGAAGTTGTCAGTCAATATCCTTTTAATGGAAGCGCTTGAGAGGATGCTGAGACATGCCAAATGGATGAAAGATCTAGTCAAGAAGAAGATACAATTGAGCCAAGACATTTCCAAAAATATTCAATCTTGTAGTATCATCACTACAAAGTTGTTAGTGCAAAAGCATGAAGACCTGGGTACATTCACCATACCATGCACTATAGTAGAACTAGCATTTGCTAAAGCACTGTGTTACTGGAGGCTAGCATTAGTTTAATCCCTCTTTCCATATTCAGAAAACTTAGTTTGAGGAGCCTTGTTGCTACAAAGATGCGTTTTTGATGGCAGATAGAATAGTCAAGAAGCTTGTGGGGATCTTGTATGATGTATTGGTAAAGCTAAACAAATTTATTTTTTTCGCAGATTTTGTTATACTTGACTTTGAGATTGATTTTGCAGTTCCAATCATTTTTTGAAGACCTTTCTTAGCCACAGGTCGAGCATTAGTAGATATGGAAAAGAGTCTACTCAATTTCAGATGGTGAAGAAGCAGTGGTGTTTCAAGTGGGCCAGAAGGATAGAAAGAGTTCTGAGTTACAACTCATCTCAATGATTTCAATAGATAAGGATGATGAAGTAGATATTCAGGTACAATTTAGGCTCGAGGTTGATCCGTTGGCAGCCCTATTGATGAACTTCGATGGTTACAACATTCCTGATTAGGAGGAAATAGTAAATGCTCTTGGGGTGTCATGTGGGCCGAGGCGACAACCAAGGTTCGAGTTGGACTCATGTAATAGGCAGACACAACCTACAAATTCCTCTATAGAAGTTCCACAAGAGCTAGAGTTAATGGCATTACCACCACATCTGACATATGCATACTTAGGAGAGATTAATACATTACCTTTCATCATTGCAGCGGATTTAAGTGAAGCTCAAATAGGAGCCTTAGTCTCAATTCTCAAGCAGTATAAGAGAGCTATTAGGTGGATAATTGCAGACATCATTGGCATAGCTCTTGGGATATGCACTTTTAATAAAGATTACAAACCGAGTATTGAGCATCAGAGTGGTTGAACCCCCCTTCAATGCAAGAGGTTGTGAGGAAAGAAATCATCAAGCGGTTAGACGCAGGAGTAATCTACCCTATTAGTGAGAGTGAGTGAGTGAGTCCAGTGCAATGTGTTCTAAAGAAGGGAGGTATCATAGTGGTGCCCAATGCAAAGAACGAGTTCATCCCCATGAGGCCAATCACCGGTTGGAGAGTGTGCATGGATTATGGAAACTTAAATGCTTCCATAGAGAAAGATCATTTTCCTATACCCTTCATGGATCAGATGCTCAACAAACTGGCAGAAAAGGGATGGTATTGTTTCATTTATGGGTATTCCGGGTACAATCAAATTGTTATTGCGCTTGCAGATCAAGAGAAGACAACTTTCACATGTCCCTATGGTACCTTTGTATTTAAGAGAATGCCCTTTGGACTTTTCAATGTGCTAGCTACATTTCACAGATGTATGATGTCTAACTTCTCAGACATTATTGAGATGTTGATGGATGACTTCAGTGTTGTTGACCAAACTTTTGAAGAATGCCCTTTACATTTCCCTGAAGTGTTGCAGAGATGTGTCGAGAGTGACTTGTGATAAATTGGGAGAAATACCATTTTATGGTCAAAAAGGGCATTGTACTTAGTCACAGAATTTTGGGCAAGGAAATTGAGGTAGATAAAGCAAAAATAGAGGTAATAGAGAAGTTGCGACGACCAATTTCAGTAAAAGGTATAGACGTTTTCTAGGCCACGCCAGATTCTACGAAGGATTTCTCCAAGATCTCAATACACTTGTGTAAGTTACTAAAAATGATGCAAGTTTTTATTTGATGATACGTGCATGCACACCTTCAAAGAATTGGAAAGAAGGTTGACCACAACACCCATTATTGTGGCTCTAGATTTGTCACAACCGTTTGAACTAATGTGTGATGTAAGTGGGGATGCTCTCGGTGTGGTGTTGGGGCAACGAAGAGAGAAGATCCTGCATCCGATCTATTATGCTAGCAAAAGCACTGAATCTGGCCCAGAAGAATTACACTATGGCCGAACAAGAACTGCTCATATTGGTGTTTGCATTTGAAAAATTATGTTCATACTTGTTGGGAGCTAAAGTCATTGTGCATACATACCATGTGGCGCTTAAATATTTGATTGCAAAGAAAGATGCAAAGCCAAGATTGATTAGATGGGTACTTCTCTTATAGGAATTCAATTTTGAGGTGATTGATAGAAAAGGGTCAGAAAATCAGGTTGTAGATCACCTTTCTAGATTGGAAAATAATGCTATGATGAAGTTTGATGATGGGCTGGACATAAATAACTTATTCCCCGATGAAAGAGTTCTAGCAGTGTCATATGATCTTATACCTTGGTTTGCAGATATGCTAAGTATTTGGTAAGTGATATAGTGCCCCCTGATTTGAATACCCATCAACGTTGCAAGTGTATGCTTGATGTAAAGAAGTTCTTCTAGGATTAACCATATTTATTTCACATTTACGCGGATGGGATCATCTGTCGATGTGTTCCAGAAGTGGAAATGATGAATATTCTTAAAGCATGCCACTCTTTGTTGATGGGTGGCCATCACAGTGGAGCTTGAACGACTTACAAAGTGTTACAGTGTGGCTACTATTGGCCATCTATACATCAAGATGCCCATGATTACGTAAAGGCTTGTGATAGATTCCAAAGAGAGGGTAGAGTGTCGCGAAGGCACAAACTTCCTTTGAATGCTATTTTTGTCATAGAACGTTGATGTTTGGGGAATAGATTTTATGGGACCCTTTGTTAGGTATCATGATAACAATTATATTCTAGTTGCAGTTGATTATGTATCTAAGTGGGTGGAGACCATAGCTCTACCGAACAATGAGGGTAAGAGTGTCATGGGGTTTCTCCAAAGAAGCATTTTTTCTAGGTTCGATATGACTCGAGCAATTATTAATGATGGAGGGTTTTTTTTTATAACAGACTTTTCAAAGCTCTTCTTGAAAGATATGGTATTAAACACAGGGTGGCAACCCTGTATCATCCAAAACCAGTGGGCAAGTAGAGGTATCAAATAGGGAAATAAAACAAATCTTATCCAAAGTGGTGAATGTAAATCACACTGATTGGTCAAGGAAGCTATATGATGCTTTATGGGCCTACCAAAGTGCCTTCAAAACACCTATCGGAATGACCCCTTATCAACCAGTGTTTGGCAAAGACTTTCACTTGTCGGTTGACCTTCACCACAAGGCTTTGTGGGCATTAAAGGATCTAAATCTAGATTGGCATGAAGTTTCTAATTCCAGGATGATGCAACTGAATGAGTTTGATTAATTTATACTTCAAGCATATGGGAGCTCTGCGTTGTACAAGTAATGAATGAAAGTTCAGCATGATCGCAGAATTGAAGATCTCCAATTTACTCCGCGAGACATGGTATTGCTTTACAACTCCATGTTAAGATGGTTTCTTGGAAAACACAAATCTAGGTGGATGGGGCCTTTTAGAGTAGTACACGTCTTTATTCATGGAGCTACGGAGCTAGAAAGCAGGAACTGCATAACTTTCAAAGTGAATTGATATAGAGTCAAATGGTACATGGATGACATAGAAGAAATCAAGACAGCAGAAGATTGGGATCTTTTTGAAGTATAACTGCAAAAGCTTTCTGTCGTGCCACGACAATAAATTCGGCACTTCCTAGGATGCAACCCAAGGTATTCACCTTACACCCTTCCTATATATTTTTACTTTGAGGACAAAGTATCCCATTTTTGTTGGGTGTGGGGAGTTATGGATTAAGGGGAAGTCTGAGTAGCCTCAAGCCCATAACTTCCCCTATTTTTGATCGCAAGGTTTTCTTGACGTGCTTCTTTTTCCTTGCGGATGTTTACTTTTCTGCTGAACTTGCATGTTCAGGTAGTGTAGATGATGGATAAATTCATAGTAGTGTTATCTATTGGCATATACATAATTTTTAGATATGTTTTTAATGTTTTGATGAAAAATTGGGTACCCTCAAAATTTTTGAGGTTGTAATTATTGATGTATTCATATATTTTTGAGTATTTGGCAATGTTTGTTCTGATATTGTGAAGGTAAGCTGAGACTGAAAACATAACCTGTGAGTTTATACTTGATTTTGGATGCAATTATCATGTGTGTTGTGAGCTTATTTTGCTACATTCATGCAGCTTGTATGGACCCAGGACTTGCCTTGTTACTCTAGAATTTGTTTACTGATGTGGTGGATATTGAAAGGATCTTAGGACTTTGTTATTTGAGTGAAACCACTTTTGGCCTAAATGACCCACCAGATGAGCTAGTGAATCCCTTGTTCCAAACTTTTGAGCTTCTTATGTACTCATTCTTTCTTGATACCTTGCTAGCCTAACCTTGTTTAATGAAATACCTTGATATTGGCCCTGGTCTATCCTTGAACATGTGAACCTTGATTGAGGCCAAAGGCCTAAGTTGAGGGTGGCAACAGTTGGTGTGCCCTGGTTTGAGGCATAAGTATTGTGTAGCTCACCTGAGTCTAAAATCCTTAGTAGAGGGTGGCCCTTATGTTGGTAAAGTAATAATAATAAGTTGGTCAGATGGGATATCAAGAAAGAAATGAAAATACATGAACTGATTGAAGAAAAAGAAAAGAAAAGTTCCTTGAGAAAAAATAGCAAAATTGAGTCTTAAATAAAGGTACAGTTGAAAAAGAGAAAGACAGCACTCGAAAAAAGTTATTAAAAAGAGTTGGATCATGAAAGCAACAAGTGTTGGTAAACATGGTTCAAGGCTAGCTTTTAGTCACTACTTGCCTAAAATGCCATACAAAAGCACCCTGAACCTGTGTTACAAGCTTATAAATCCTAAAGTGATCTAGATCTACTTAATCACCAAGCTAGAAGATAAGTATAGAGACAAGCCTATGGTGTTAGTCAGTATGCATTGAATTTCAATTATGAGAGTGAGAATGCTTCGTTAGTCCCTGAATTTTAAATGCTTTTGAGTGAGTATGAGGGACTTCTTTACAGTGAGGGAATTTGCACTACTTAAGGAGCATATGACTATACTAGTGATTGTGGAAGATTGATGCTCCTAAGCTTGTCGTAGTTGGATTGTCAGATATCTCATTATGTTCTTGTTTGCTTAATAACTTTCCAATCCTTTTTTGAAAAGAGTAGTTGGGTACATGAATCAAAGAAGTTGTTGCATATGGCATAAATATAGCTTTTATGTATTTCTCTTTGTGTATGTATATGGAGTCGTTGCTTGAGGATAAGCAACAATTCTAAGTTGAGGATGTTGATGCGATGTCAAAATACAACACTTTTGGTGCCTGAAACAAGGGATTTTGCCAGTTCTTAAAGCAACTTTTTATGATTTTGATGTCTTTTTGTGTTAATCTTGCAAAAAAGTTTGGTTGGCATGATTTTGAAGAAAAGTTGCAGATTTTGTTGAAGCATAGGCCGTAGGAACCCACCTACGAGTCATAGCTCAACCTACAAGTGGTAGGGTCGTGTCATAGCAAGAATCAGAGACCAAAATTCAGAAATCTTCTAAGTGAAGGTCACCTCTACGAGGCCATCATAAGATTTGTAAGCCTTACTATGACTCGTATGAGTAGACTCGTAGCAAGAATCAAAGAGCCAAGATGTAGGACAAAAATTGTAGGCCAACACTATGAGATGAACATATGAGTCATAGTTCAAGCAACGACTCATACCTATGGGTCGTACTAGTTTATTCCAAGATGCCAAGAATCTGATACGAGACCACAACTATAACTCATACGTCATCCTGCGTGTCATAACTGCAAGACTTATCAGCTGCCAGCTGTCTTTTCTATGTAAAATTTAGGGTTATTTTGTAAATACTATATACAGTTTAAGTTAGGTTTTGAATGGAATTCGACCAGTAGACACTTGACAATGACATTTTGAATCTTTTCTTAGTTTTGTAGAGTACTTTATTGTTCTCTCTTGGAAGACCCATTTTGGGCATTGCAAATCTTGCCTTGTACTCATTGTTGATCAATCAAGCTTGTGGGTTTGCAACTTGTGGTGCCTATTTTCTTTATTTTTATTGCTAAAACTCTCAACTATGTCAATGATGTGCATTTTTATGTGTTTTGCCTTAGCAATGAGTAGCTAAGCACCCACAACTTGGGGTTGTGGGAACCATGGGTAGTTGACTTGAGATAACCTAAGTTTATTGCATTTCTATGATTGGGGTTTTGTATGTATTGTCTATTTCCCTTCGTTATCATCGTCGTTTAGTGGTGGCCAACACTAAACCCCGCCTACTCACGATCCTGACCAAGGTAGTGACAAATTGGAAAAGGGAAATAGATGACAGAATTAGGTTGATGTGTTCTCATCTAATCAACCATGCCTAACCAAGTGGAGGTTGACTGGGACAATAGGTAATGGTTAGTTGGCACGCCATGGTTGCGACCAAGCGCCATGATGAAATTTAACCTTCACCTACACAAGAGGGATGGAAGAACCTAAGTTACCTTCTTGCATGCAAATCACCTATTGTAGTTATGTTATCTAGGGTAGTCAAGTCGAAGAACCATTGCGAACACAATTCCCAAGTTGTCCCCAAAATTTATTGTTTCCTCGCATTATAATTAATGTTTGTTTGATTTTGTTTTTGAATCACGAAAAAGCCCCTATTTAAAGATTTTAATTATTGATGCCTGAAATGATTAGTAGTGAAGTCTTGTAGGCAAGCCCTGTATTCCTTATGGGATCGACCCTAACCTTCAGTTAGTTTAATTGCTGAGGACGACCGCTTTCTTATATGAGCGTGAACATCTGATGTTGTCATTAGCCACGTGGATGAGGAGGATCAAGTGGTGCTCCGGTTCCTACATGATGACATCATGTAGGTATATAGTATACGTTAATACGTCTTAATGTACTAAGTATGTAGGATGCAATGCAACAAAAGATAGGCATTATAATCAAAATGCATAATAGTAAGGAATAGATAGCACAATAATAATATGGCATGTATTATCTATGCTTAAGTAAAACATGTTTACATCGAATATAATATATGTGTAAGAAGAGACCATCATTATAGAACCCGTAGGTTACCAAGGTACACACCCCTTTGATTGGTTGGTGGATTGTCGCACCCCACCACCAATGGTGATTGAGGACCTAGCCCCTCAGCCTTGTTACCAAGGTATGAACCCCTTGATTGGTTGGTGGATAGTAGCACCCTACCACCCCTGGTGATTGAGGTACTAACTCCTTAATCCGATCACAACCCCTTGATTTGTTTCTAGGTACAAACCCATCGATATGGTTACCAGAGCTCTTAACCCCCGGAGTAAAGCTTGGTCACTTTCCAACACTATAGAGGAGAATATCATATACATATATTCCTTTAATCATCATAAAGTCATTCAACTCAAAAGACATGCATTGGACCTTTAATTCCTCAAAATACATCAACCGGACATTTTATCGAACACTTTGCGGGTGTGTAGTGCTAGTGTAAAATCATGCAATTCAAGAGTGCAATCATGCTCAAAAATTCAGTGTAAAACCATCAGTAGATAATTGGTAAAAATCTCAAGAAATATACATCAAAACACTTCATTAAATCTCACCATAGATGTTGGATTCATAGCTCAAACATGCTAAAACAATCGCAATTTCATGAAAGCCCAACATATTGTGCAGTGAAATTCATAATAAGTAAGACCCTTGAGTAAATCGACTTCAAATCATACAATTTTAGGTAAAGGAAATCTTTGGAATCATGGATGAAAGGAACCCATGAAATAAACCCACATACCTTGATTTTGGAGAATCCTTGACGAAGATTGGAAATGGAGACTTAAAGCTTGAATGAGAACCTTAAGATTCGAATGAGTTTTAGGACTTGAAATTTGGAGTGAAATATTTGTCTGAGAGAGTATTTGAGAATGTATTGAATGATATGAGGGTGAAATAAGACTAAGTATAGGTATTTTAATGTCTGGGAACACTTAGGCCCAAAGACCCAAACGTCTTGGACCAAGAAAGAAAAACAGTTGACAAAATGCACAGTAGCAGACCCTTGACGTTTCGGGCCAAGGGCACGGATGCACATTGGAAATCGCATTTTTGTGATTTTAAAATTTTACTATGGTTTCTCTTAAACTGGGGTTAGACCCATTTCTCACTTAATTTGATCCCCTGAACAAGAATATGATGTTGGATTTCTGATATCATGCATGGATTTTGAGATATATGGAAATTACGATTCCGGAGCTCTTCTGAGGCACATTCTTGGGGAACTTTTAGGGTAGTTTCAACTACATACTTAGTACATTGAAATATACTAATGCATACTCTATGCCTACATGATGTTACCATGTAGGAACCGGAGCTCCTCAAGATCATCCTGCTCGTGCCTAGTTTTGATATCTTGAAGATAGCCTATGGTGAGTCCTCAACTTTAACAACATTAGCCTATTTCTCTCCTTTTTATGTTATTTCCCTATGATGAACACTTTGATACTAAAAGGGTGAGCCCAGAAAGTTTGTCTTGGTCCCCGTCCAATCTATGTTGGAGGTGTTGTTGGACAAATGATGTAATTACTATTAAACTCTTCTCTTAGTCTCTATATTTAATTGTATTCTCTTGATGTTTTTTACTTTGCTTCCTCCACCAAGGATGTGTGAATGATATGCTAAGAGGCTTGTTTGGAGACCCTTCGGGTTCCCATTCGCCGTGTCACGTCTAGTCTCTAGGCTTGAGTCGTGACATGGAAAAATCCCTGAACCTTTATATACGGTAGTACTCAAAAGTTCCACCATTTTAAGGCCTTACTCACTCTCTTAAACTCCTAAAGTCCCCTCAAAATTCTCCAACATTTCTCTTTCAAATTCTTCCAAATTTTTAGGGTTTCAAGGCTCCTCCATCGAAGGCCAAGCTTCAATGGAATTTTCAAGATTCTCCCAAGTTTATCTTATCTTCTTCATTCATCCATGGGTCCTTCCACTCACGGAGCCCAGAACCCTTTTAAATTAAATCAATGAGTTTAAGACTTGAATCACTATGTGTACTTTCTATTTTTACTATTATGCATGACTTATATTGGAAATCTTCAGTTATTAATTTGAAATGCATGAAGTCCAATAAAAAGTTGATTTTATGAATTTCTTTATGACATTTAAGCTATGAATACTATGATACTATCAAATTCTATGAATATTCATGGATTTGGAGATGAAATTCATGATGCCCTAACTATGGGTTTGTCAATGATTATGGTATGTTGCTTTGAAAGGTTTCAGGTGAACATGTTTTTACCTGTTCATGCACATTACTCCTGTATTTCAATATTTAAGTCCATATGTATAAATCCACCATGTTTTGGAACTTAGATTGTATGATGAAGTATCTTATATTGATGAAAGACTTTATTGTAAGTTATGCAAGTCTTGAATATTATGAATGATTAAAGGTTATCAAGTATGTTATGATTCCATGGAAATGTTATAAAAAAAAATTATGCAAGATTATGAATCCCTTTGTATGATGTGATGATTTTAAAGAGCTACTCCTATTATGATATTATAATTTACAAGACTATATATTTTATGATTATGTTTATGATGTATTTATTTTGTGGGATGTTGACTTAGCATCAAGATGACCTTACTAAATTTCTATTGTCCCTAAATTATTTGCCACCAAAGGTTATTAGCATTTCCCTAAATAGGCTTACACCTGCTGAAAAACTCTATGTTATAACATAAGGGTATCTTGTAACACCTACCACAAACTCCATGCCATAAGGTAAGAATATCTTATAATATCTACTGAAAAGGCTATGCCATAAGGTAAGGATATCATGTACACCTGCTACAAAACCCATGTCGTAAGGTAAGGGTATCATGAAACACCTATCAAAAGGTCTATATCATAATGTGAGGATATGGTTTATCATGGCAAGTAGACCAGTCCTTTTCCAACATGGAGAATACATATGGATTCCATGTAGTAGCTTGGATGGCCTTAAGTGTCGGTTAAAGTCTCATCCCACATATGTATGTTATGTTATTATCTTATTCTTAATCTCCGATGCATGTTTTAATTAAGGCATTGATCACTCATATCATATTGAGCTTATTTCCTTGTATATGAGTATGCATCTTATCTTCTATGGCTTATGATCTCTTGTTGAATATATACTGTACAATTAGTACATTGAAAGTACTAATACATATATTTAGCCTACATAATTTAACCATGTAGGGACTACAGCTCTTAACTATCCACTTCCTCATGACTAATTCGATGTGTGAAGATCTTTGCTTATGGTGAGTCCTCAATTTCAAGGGCTACACTCAATTAATATAAAACCATGTTAATATCACTGTCAAATGTTTAGGTCATTATGGCTGCTATTAGATCCCTCCTACAGGCCACCTGACATAACCCACAAAACCCATCCTGAATCACTAAACATAGCAATACTAGCAACATATTAATACTCAAAACACAATCGATGCAGAACCTGAAAATCATCAGCACAGAGCAACTATAAACTCAAGCACACACTCATATATATATATATATATATATATATATATATATATATATATATATATACACATATATTAATATACGTAACTATAAAAAACTCCTATATATATAATCCATAACTTGAATTTACTGAGCTAATGTCTGGATACAAAAGATGGCCACAAAAATAGAAGGAGACTATAGAATATGTAGAGGTCTTCATGCTCACCTAAGTCTCTTGAATAATCCACAAGCCCCCAACTCAATGACCATAGCTAGTACATAGACATTCGCCATGAAATGATACAAAAACGTAGGGGTGAGTACCGATTTAAGGCACCTAGTAGGCATCATCGGCTGGCTAAGTGAAATACTATAAATATAGACATGCCTAAATATAGAACTATAGTGAAACTAGAAAATCTGAACTTAGCCCAACAATAAGTTTATCAGTGAAAAAATCATATCCCAATGACCTGAACCAAGTAGCACATAACAACCCAACAAACAGAATCATAGCTGAAGTCATACCATCAGTATCACACAGTCAAGGTGTAGGACTATACGTGAGTGCAATTCCTTAATATCTATGCATGTATGCACCTGGATCCCATATAAGCCATGAAGGTACACCCATGCATACCAAAGGAGTCAAATGGTATTCAAGTGGATCTCGTGTAGAACAATGCATTCCTACCAGCTTGTGGCGTCTGAACCTTGATCATGTGTCAAAATGTGACACCCGATCTTGAGTATAATGTCATCTTGTGACACCCAAACCAGGAGCTAATGTAAATAATGATAGGATGAATCCCCCCAAGAGAGAAAGAATTCGCCTTCTCGTGACAGAATGAGTCCTCCATTCATATAATGTATGTCATGTCAGGTCATGACACTCGATCTTGGAATATAAGTCATGTTAGGTAGTGACACCCAATCCTATAGCCTCTCAAGGTCCAATTTTATATGTAGCTTTGTTGTTTTATGTGTAGAAATTCTAGGGCAGCGTTGACTTAAGCCTTAGTTAAGGCTAAAAGAAAATAGATAACCAGAGGTGTCTCACTTATCAATAATCCCATAACAACCTAGCTGGTAACAGTGCTAAATCACCAAGTCAATAAAATACCAGAGCACTCGTAAAGTGACAATCCCAAGAACAAGATGGTATACCTTAGAACTGATCCAACCAGATAATTTCTCATATCCCAGATAACCTAAAAACTCCCGCAGGGTATAGCATATGTCTTTTAATAGACTCACATTCCCACTTCTAAACAACCAAAGGTTCAATATTATCAGATGTCATATCAAAAAGTCATGATACCCAGTAAACAGCACGATAATATTTCTCAAAATATAATATGTTCCAAATATCAAGATAGTTGAGAAAGTGTACAATGACTAGCAACTATATATATATATAAATATATATGTCACTGTAATAGTACAAAATCATATCTGACTAGAGACAAGGATATCACCAATCAGCTAGTCATAAGTCTCAGATTAACATGGACAGTCATCATTGTACCCTTGGTTTCTAGAATATCAGGGTATCAAAATCATATGTATAGCAGGACAAGTCCCCAATGAAGCATAGAGTCAACAACCAACCTCACAGATTATCATGTATCAGTAGCATCAAGCGACATACACAGCTAGATAAGAGTTAAGTTAAGTATGCATACTTGTCACAGTGCCTAAGCCCCTATCTAACCTTTGCCAGGCCTTTTTGTAATTTAGCAGTGCTAGAATTCAGGTAATGTAATAACTATAGCCACTATCATACTCAATACAGTAACCAACATCTTATATGACATAATATAACATAGGATCCATAGATTAAGCCTACATACAACTACATCCACAAATTTCAGCTCAGTCTAAGAGAAAAAGAAGCCTTCCAAGTACTAGCCTATATGATGCGCAGTTCCTCACACTATAGGTTAGTCCACTCGACTTTTTCTCTTCATAATCGCCTCTAGAGACTTCTTACTAGTCAAAAGATGAATCACAAGATCAACATAGTTAATTTCACAAGAAAATCTCAAGAATCAGGGGAAATCATGTTAGTTGCGACTAAAATGGGAAAAATAGGCACCACGTCCAAAATCCCCAATCAACCCCTATAAAATATTCACTACGTCACTCCAAGTGTGTAGCCAGATATTAAGCTCAAAATAAGTACTAGAACAATGAGAAATGGATAAAAATGAGGTTACATTTCTTATTGGTAAAACATTTATATGCATCACTTCTAGGTTAAATTCCACAAAAATATTATAGAATTACCGTGATCTATACATGCCACGACGTTCCCCTCAAAATGTTGAACAACTTAGACATAAATTTCACTTAATTTTTATGAGAAATGTCTATCGCAATGTAAAGTTTTCACTAACTTACCATATAAAATTAGCTAACAACAACCAGTTTATCTCAAAATTTGCATCGAAACTGAAATTCAATACTCCTATGGCCTTGCAACAATCAATACAACTAGCCTTTTGAATTGCTAACGATGGGGTTACATAGTAAATTTTATGCTTTGGGGAAATTTTAGTCCAAGGCTTTTCATGACCATCCTTTCAAAGGTTCGGAACTACTTCCTAATGGACTGCACCAATGTGGGCGCCAGGCCTCGATCGCATGCCTTAACTCTTACTAGGCCTCCGTGAACATAGGCCTTGGTGCCACAAAGGCACACCAATGCATGCTTGGCCTTCATGAATGTGGGCAATGGCCATGAGGAAATAGGCTTTGGCTTTAGCTGCCTTTAGCGAACGCGGTTAACCCTGCGCAAACGCAGAGGGTTATTTTTCTGCAATTGCACTGACTAAGTTAAAACATTTCTGAGGCATTTTCGACCCATTTGATATCCATTTTACACAAACAAATTATGCAACCCCAAGGATTTTGAAATTTAGAATCCAATTGTGCGGTCGAAAATCCCTTTAGAGCCTCCTGTAGAAAAAAGAGGGTCCCACTTCTTTTCAATTAACTTAGCTAAAAGAAGTGAGGGGATCAAAATGCACTTGGACGTCCCCACCATACGTTTAAAAGTTCACTCTAGGATATATTCCATGTTCCATAGCGAAGCACTTCATAACTTCCCGTTGAACTGATTTTGCAATTTCGTTCTACCATTTGTGATTTTACCAACCATACTTCTAGCCTGATTTGGCTATTTTGAAACTAATGGAACCATCAGAATTTCATTCCGAGGCTGTTTACTCATACTTTACCAGAAAAATCATTTTAATCCTTATAACTTCCAGTTAACCAAAAAATACACATAAATGACAACCAACTCAGCCAATAACCCTACCAACAGTCTGCGCAAGTCACAAATAGCTCGAGGTCGCTATGCACATACTCAAATCAGTAAAATAATCGTGGAAACATAAAAATGAACTGGAGGGTCATTATAACATCTCCTTCTAATAGAACATTCATCTGCAAAAGTAAAGATAAATACTTACCTGATGACTTAAATAGGTCTGGGTACTACTCTCTCATATCTGCCTCCAAGTCACAGGTATGCTCCTCCTCTGCTAATTGATGCCATTAATCCTTAACCATCGGTATCACCCTAGAATGCAACTATCTGATATCCTTGGCTAGATAGCTATTAGTTTCTCAACAAATGTCAGACAGTCATCTTACTCAACTAAATCATACTAAAGCACATGTGACTTATCTAGAATATTAAAGTGCAACTTTGATGCATGAAAATGGGATGTAGAGAAGAATAATCTAGAGGTATGTCTAACTCATATGCGACTGGCCCAACCCGTCTTAGAATCTCAAATTGTACGATATATCGGGGCTAAGCATACCCTATCTACTAAACTGTATGACCCCTTTCAAGGTGATACCCTCAGGAACATTTGTCTCCAACCTCAAACCTCAAATATTGGCATTTACGATCAACTTAGCTCTAGTTTCGAATATGAGTTGTCCTCAGTATATCCTAAATAAATAGGACCCTAGCTAAAGTATCCTGCAATAAGTATGTGTCATACAGACCCAACTCAATAGACTCAAACTACCTAACAAGTGTATGGCATTGTCGACCATATAGTACCTAAAATGAGGCTATGAGAATTTTGGAGAGATAGTTGTTATTATTAGCAAACTCAATTACTGGCAAAAACTGGTCCCATTGATCCCCAAACTCTAACACACAAGGTCATAGCATATGCAGGACTTGTACAGTATGCTCAAACTGGCCATCGATCTAGGGATGAAATGTTGTTCTCAGATCAACCGAGGTGCCAAACTCCTATTGAAAATCCTTGTAAAAGCCGGAGGTAAACTGTAACCCTCAGTCAAATGTAATAGACACTGATACCCCAGGTAATCAAACTATCTCCTAAATATTGATATAAGATAATCATTCAGCACTGAAGGTAGAACGAACAGGGACAAAATGTACAGATTTAGCCAATTGACCCACTATAACCCAAATACTATAAAAGCCCCTAGAAGTAAGAGGTATGCCAGCAAAAGAATGCATATTAACATGTTCTCAGTTCCACTCGGGAATAGGTAATTGCTGAAGTGTTCCACAGTTCGTTGGTGATTAGCCACTAGCTTGAGTAGTACCGAACTATCCACATGGAGGAGGAGGATGATCAACTTGTGAACCAACTCCTACATGGAGATATCATGTAGGCAAGAGTATGCGTTAGTACATTTGAATGTAATAAGTGTAGGATGAAATGTAACAAGAGATAAGTAACATATTCTGTATGCATAATTTAAGAAATTAACTAACCTGTAAAAAGATGACATTCATGAGTAATGCTTGTAGTAAAGGCTGCTTCATATATTATAATACAAGTGTGAATGGACCATACTATGGTGGATTGTTGCACCCTACCACCCATGGTGATTAAGATACAATCCCCTTGATAGGTTCGAGGATGGTCACACCCTACCTCCAATGATGCCAAGGTACAATCCCCCTGATAGGTTAGAGGATGGTGACGCCCTACCTCCCATGGTACCAATGTATAAGCCCCTTGAAAGGCTAGATAATGGTCATACCCTACCTCCCATGGTGATTGAGCCAAACCCCTCAATTGGCTATGGTCAATTCAACACTATATAGAGAAATACCATATACATACTTTCCTTCTATCATCACAATAACATCATATACATACTCTTGTTTCAACATCGTAATATCATTCATAACACAAGACATGCATTGAGCCTTCAATTACTCAAAAAACCGTAACCAGACATTTTATCAAATACTTGGTGGGTGTACAGTGCTAGTGTAAAACCATGCAATTCAAGAATGAAATAATACATGAAAACCCTTTGTTAAACAATCAATCAACACGTTGTAACACCTTCAAGTAATATACATCAAAAATCCCTCTCAAATATTACAATAGATCGAAGATTCATAGCTCAAAACATAGCAAAACCGTCACAGGTTCATATTGCTTTAACATAGTTCATAGACAAGTTCATACTAGTAAACCCATTAGAAAAATAAACTTTAAATGTTGCAAATTGAGTAAAAAGGAGGTTAGAGAACCATGGGTGAAAGGATCCAATGGTTGAACCCACATACCTTAGCTTTGGAGAAACTCTTAATGAAGATTCAAAATGGAGACTTGAATCTTGAAGGAAATACTTAGTTCCAGATGAGTGTTTGAGACTTGAATTTAGGAGTGAAAAGTTATACTAAGTGTTTGAGTGAGTATTGGGGAATGTTTTGGATGATGTGAGGGTGAAATATAGTATAGGTATTTTAGTAAATAGGAACACTTAAGCCCAAGACTTAAAGGTCTTGGACCGAGTTGAAAAAAATAGTCACAAAGTAACACACCTGCGCGTCGCAGAAACGACGTGTGTTACTCTCTAGAAATTGCATTTTGAAATTTATGGATTTTGCTATGGTTTCTCTAAAATCGGGGTTAGACCCTTTCCCCCCTAATTTTGACCCCCTGAACAAGAATATGAAGTTGGATTTTTGATATCACACACGGATTTTGAGATACACAGAAACTACCATTCCGAGCAGTTTCGAGGCACAGTTTATGGCGCTTTTTTGGGTCGTTTTAATTTCTCCTCCTTGGGAATATTCAACCCCAAATATCAAAGAGACGTATATGAGATACACAAATATGAAAATTTCAGCCCACATAGAGATGCAACAGTGCACTTAAACATCATTTCAAAAACTTCTTAAGCGTAAAATCATTATGAACTTGGCAATTTAAACATGGACATAGGCAATGACATGTGGCTGAACATAATACTTGAGAAGAAATGAAGGACTTAGATCAATACCTTAGGCTTGAGATGATTGCAAAAGGTATGGATATTACTTTTGCAAGTCCGCTTCAGCCTCCCAAGTAGTACTCTCAACTTGTTGATTCCTCCAAAGGACCTTAATGGAAGCCACCTCTTTGTTTCTCGACCTCTTCACTTGCCTATCTAGAATCTAAACCAGATGCTCTTATGATGTCAACATCAACCTCCAGAGGCACAATGGAATTCGGATCACCCACACATTTTTTCAACATGGACACATGAAACACCGAATGAACCAATTCCATCTCAATAGGCAACCTCAACTCATAAGCTACCTTGCCAACCCTCCTCGTGACCTCATAAGGACCAACGTATCTTGGGCTCAACTTTCCCTTATTACCAAAATGGACCACACCCTTCATGGGTGAAACTTTTTGGTAGACCCGATCACCAACTTTGAATTCAAGGTCTCTTCTTCTCAAATCGGCATAGGATTTTTGACGACTTTGGGCCATCTTCAACCATTCTCTAATCATTCTAACCTTGTCAAGAGCCTCCATAACCAGATCTGGTCCCAATAAAGCTATCTCACGAAACTCGAACCATCCGACTAGTGATCTACAACGTCTCACATAGAGAGCTTCAAAAGGAGCCATATCGATACTAGAATGATGCTATTGTTGTAGGCAAACTCAATAAACAGAAGATGACCATCCCAATAACCTTTAAGCTCAAACACACATGCTCTAAGCATATCCTCAAGGGTTTGGATGGTCTTCTCGGCTTTGTCATCCGTTTGAGGCTGGAAGGTCGTAGAAATCTTAACTCTAGTACCAAGACCCCTTTGGAAAGATCTCCAAAAATGCAAAGTGAATTATGCCCCACAATCTGTTATCATGGACAAAGGAACCCCATGAAACCTTACCAAGTAATGAATGTACAACCTTGCATAATCTTCAGTCCCAAATGTGGTATCCCGTAGAAAGTAAGCTGATTTTTTCATAGTATCAACCACCACCCAAATGGAATCAAAACCCTTTCTAGTATTGGTTGACACAACCACGAAATCCATATTTATCTCTTCCTGCTTCCAAGTAGGAACCTCAATGTCTCGGGTTAGGCCACCCAGCCTTTGATGGTCGGCTTTGACTTGTTAACATTTATGACAACTAGAAACAAATTTGGCAGTGTCCTTCTTCATGCCTCCCCACCAATACACAACCCTCAAGTCTCTATACATCTTAGTGGAACCGGGGTGGATAGAATAAGAAGAGTTATGGGCCTCATCAATGATCCTTTCTGTCAAACCATCAACACACAATACACACAACCTGCAATGGTACCTAGTGGAACCATCTCCCCCTTAGGAGAAAACCTCCACCTTGCCCTCTTTCAACAAGGCCTTCAATTCTAACAAGGAGGGATCAAGATCTTGTTTTGCTATCACCTCATCAACCAAAGAAGACTTAGAACCATCAACAACAACCACCCCACTACAACCAACCTATTCCAACCTAACTCCTAATCTATCCAATGGATGCACTTCCCTAGCCATCTCCTTCTCACTACAATTAACATGAGCTAGGCTACCCATGGACACCCTACTCAAGGCATCCGCCACCATATTTGCCTTACTCGGATGATAATGCGCACTCATATCAGTCTTTAAGAAGTTCTAATTATCTCATTTTCCTCAAGTTGAGATTCTTTTGAGTGACGATATATTGGAGGACCTTATGATCGGTGAACACATCAACATGCATCCCAGACAAGTAGTGACGCCAAATCTTTAATGCAAACATAACGATGGCTAACTCTAGATCATGGGTAGGGTAGTTCCTTTCATGTACTTTGAGTTGTCTAGAATCATAAGCTATGACCTCACCATTTTGCATCAACACAAGATCCAAACAAACCCCGGAAGCATCACAATACACCACAAATCCATCAAGCCCATTCGGTAGTGACAATATAGGAGCAGACAGAAGCTTGTATTTCAATCTTTGGAAACTCCTCTCACATTCATCAGTCCACACAAACTTAGCCTTATTTTGAGTCAATTTTTTCATAGGAGAAGCAGCAGAAGAGAACCCATTCACAAACCTGCGATAGTAACCCGCTAAGCCCAAGAAACTTCTAATGTCTAACGAGGTCAATGGTCTAGGCCAATTTCTAATCACATTGACCTTTTTCGGGGCCAACTTTATACCATCCCCCGACACCACATGCCCTAGGAAAGCCACCTTCTTTAACCAAAATTCGCACTTCTCATATTTAGCATACAATATCTCCTCCCTCAATCCTTGCAACAGTAACCTCAAATGAGCCCTATATTCCTCCTCACCAGGAGAATAGATCAAGATATCATCAATGAAGACCACGACAAAGGAATCAAGGTAGGGCTTGAAGATGTTATTCATAAGGTCCATGAAGATAGCCGGTGCATTGGTCAACCCAAACAACATTACAACAAACTCATAATGCCTATACCTAGTCTAAAAGGCCATCTTAGGAATATTACCCTCCCTCACCCTCACTTGATGATAATCGGACCACATATCAATCTTAGAGAAGTGGCTAGCCCCTTGCAATTGGTGAAACAAATCACCAATTCTTGGAAGAAGATACCTATTGTTCACGGTATCCTTATTGAGTTACCAGCAGGCAATACACATCCTAAGGAACCCATCCTTCTTTTTCACAAACAACACCGGAGTACCCCAATGTGATTGGCTAGGTCTAGTAAATCCCTTCTCAAACAAGTCCCTAATTGTTCCTTCAACACCTTCAACTCCGCCGAGGTCATACGGTAAGGGGGAATAGAGATGGGTTGAGTATAGGGAAGGAAGTCTATGCCAAATCTATTTCCCTTTTGGGGGGAATACTAGAAAGGTCATTTGGGAAGACATCAAGAAATTTGCTCATATACGGGACCGACTCTATGGAAAGGACTTTAGACTCCACATCTCTAACCCTTACTAGATAGAAAAGACATCCCTTAGAGATCAACTTACGGGCTTTAATGCAAGAGATATATTTACCCTTGACCACAGCATTCTAACTTTCCCACTCAAGGATGGGTTCATTTGGAAATTTGAATTTGACCTTATGAGTTCTACAGTCAATAGAAGAATAGTAGCCATGCAACCAATCCATTCTAAGAATGACATCAAAATTAACCATGTCTAACTCAACAAGGTCACAAGGAAATACTTTATGCAAGAAGCAAATAGGACAACTTCTATAAATATTCCTAGCAACAATAGATGCACCAATAAGAGTAGATACTTCATATGACTCATGCAACAACTCAGGGTCAACATGGAATTTTTTGGCAGCAAAGGGTGTGACAAATTAAAAACTAGTACCCGGATCAATGAATGCATATACATCGAAGGCATAAATTTTCAACATACCGATTACAACGTCTGGCATCTATTCAACCCCTTGACTTCCATGCAAAGCATACAACTATTGTGCCTTGGGGTACCATTTTGTTGGCCACCTCTCCCCAGCGGGACTGCATTAGCATGCTATGTACACACCTCCTTACCCTTGTTGTGATACCGAGGGCATTCAAACTTTTTGTGACCTATCTCCCCAGAACTAAAACAAGCATTAGTGTGCTTCAAATATGGGCAACTATGACCCCTATCTCACTTTAGACACCCAACAATAGGAGCCACACCACCAACTCCTTGAGGCCTTAGAAAATCATTAGCAGAGCCCACCTTGGAAGCATGAGAAGGCCCTTAGCCATGGTGGGACAGGACACCCTTTTGGAACTTACCCAAAAAGTGGGCCCTCATGGCCACATCACTTCTTCTCTTCCACAATTTCTCCTCCTCCATTTGCTCAGCATATGTCATCAACCGAGACAATTCCATGTCACTAATTAGCATGGCGGACCGGCATTCTTCACTTACCAAGTCAGAGAACCCCATCATAAACTTATTCATTTTAGATCAAGGATCGGCCACCAAAAGAGGAGCATACTTTGAAAGTTGGTTGAACTTAAGGGCATACACCCTCACACTCATCGAACCTTGTCTCAAATTCATAAATTTCACAAACTTAGCTTCTCTAAGTTCAAGGGGGAAGAACCGATTAAGGAAGGCCACCTTCAACTCCTTCCAAAGCACCGCATTACTATTTCACTTCTCCCTCTTCCATTGGTCATACCATATTTAGGCTGCCCCTTTGAGTTGGTATGCTCACAACTCCGCCTTTTCATTCGGCCGAACACCCATGATAGTTAAAAACTCGTTAACCTCATCAACAAACTCTTGTAGATCTTTATCCACTTTTGACCCACAGAAAATGGGAGGATTCATCCTTATAAAGTCCCTTAACCTAGAGGCGGTGTAGGAGCATGAATGGCGTGGGTCCCTTGATAGGTTTGATTAGCCACCACTTGTGCAAACAAGGTGAGAGCATCCCTAAGCTCCCCATTGGCCAGTCACTTCTCGGGAGTGCGAGCTTTTCTTCCCCTCATATAGGGAATGATCTAGTATAACAAAGAACAACCATAAGGGGGAGAGATTACATCAACTCTATGGCATGACATAGAACATGAAAAAGGAACATTTTCCTAAAACGTCTCATAGCCTCCTACTCATAGTTGTGGTGCACAAAATAATCATGAATAAGACATTAATCAACACGTTGTGTTGGACTCCGAGGATCTAACAACCTAGTTCTCTGATACCATGTTTTTCACGACCCAAGCCTAGTGCCTAGACGTGATCAGGAAAATGAGGAACCCGAAAAGTCACCAAACAAGCCCCTTATTTGTATCATTACACATCATTGCTCACTGAAGCATTTAAATGACATACGGAAGTACAAATAGGGCAATGGGACTAGGGGGAGAGCTTGCATAACATCATAATCAAGAGACAGAAGAGTCAAAGCTTATATCATAGATACATAGCATGTCCAAGAACACCTCTATTACATAGATTGAGCGAGGGCCAAGAGAAAGCAACTGGGCTCATCCTCACAGCTAAAGTAAACAATAAAGAAGAGTGTCTCAATACAAAATAAGAGAAACCTAGACTAAGGTAATGAAGTGGAGGACGTACCAACTAGCTTGAGTTGTACCAAACTAGCCACGTGGAGGAGGAGGATGATCAACTTGTTCACCGGTTCCTACATGGTGAATCATGTAGGAAAGAGTATATATTACTATGTGTGAATATACTACGTATGTAGGATGCAATGCAACAAGAGATAAGTGACATATTCGATAGGCTTAATTTAAGCAATTAACTAGCATGTAATAAGATGACATGCATAAGTGATGCTTGTAGTAAGGCATGCTTCATATATTATAATACAAGTGTGAAAATGGACAATACTATGGTGGATTGTTGTACCCTTCCACCCATGAGCTACAAAACCCTCAATACGTAACCAAGGTACAAACCCCTTGATAGGTTGGAGGATGGTCACAACCTACCTCCCATGGTGCAAGGGTACAAACCTCTTGATAGGTTAGAGGATGGTCACACCCTACCTCTCATGGTGCCAAGTTACAAACCACTTGAAATGTTAGAGGATGGTCATACCCTACCTCCCATAGTGATTGAGGATACCTCTCAATTGGCTATGGTCAATTCAACACTATATAGAGAAATACCAGATACATACTTTCCTTTTATCATCAATATAAAATCATATAAATACTCTTCTTTCATCATCATAACATCATTCATAACATAAGACATGCATTGAGCATTCAATTCCTCAAGAATCCGTAATTGAAAATTTTATCAAACAGTTGGCGGGTGTGTCGTGATAGTGCAAAGCCATGCAATTCAAGAGTGAAATTATGGAAGATAATTCATTGTAAAATGATTAATCAACACCTTGCAACACCCTCAAGCAATATACATCAAAATCCCTTCTCAAATCTTACAATGGATCGAAGATTCATAGCTCAAAATATCGAAAAATAGTCACAGGTTCATATAGATTTAACATAGTTCATAGACAAGTTCATATTAGTAAACCCATTTGTAAAATCAACCTTAAATCATGCAAATTTAGTAAATGTTGTTAGGGTACCATGGGTGAAAGGACCCAATAGTTGAAGCCCTCATACCTTAGCTTTGGAGAAACTCTTGATGAAGACTGAAAATGTAGACCTGAATCTTGAAGGAAATCCTTATTACCGGATGAGGGTTGAGACTTGAATTTAGAAGTGAAAAATTTGGCTAAGCGTTTGAGTGAGTATTGGGGAATATTTCGGTTGATGTGAGGGTGAAATATGGCTAGGTATAAATATTTTAGTGAATTGGAACACTTAGGCCTAAGTCTTAAAAGTCTTGGACTAAGTTGAAGAAAATAGTCACAAAAATAACACACCTGCTCATTGCGGAAGCGGCGCGCTTTACTCTCTGGAAATGCATTTTGAATTTTTTGATTTTGTTACAGTTGTTCTAAAATTGGAGTATACCTTTTTCCCTCTACTTTTGACCCCCGAAACGAGAATATCAAGTCAGATTTTTGATATCACGCACAAATTTTGAGATATATGGAAATTACAATTTTGGGCACTTCTGAGGTACATTTTCAGGAACTTTTTGGGGTCGTTTCATTAGCAAACCAATGCAAACTGGTGCATGTGACAACACAACTATGACAAGCAATGGGATATCAATAGTCAACAATCACTGAAAAAGTTAAATGCTAACAATGCAATGCAAGTGCCCTCACAGAAAGAAGTCCCATATTCGACACTCAATGATGCTTTCATGTTTAACTTGGAGACTATGCAAAAACACTCACTCTCAAAAAGATATTCAAGTATAATGACTAATACCATAGGCTTCACCCTATACTCATGAATCAGATTTTCAACTAACTGGACTAGGATCACTCTAGGACTTTCTACGCTTGTAACCTAGGCTTTAGGGGCATTAGTGTGATGTTTTAGGAAAATAGCAACTAAAAACCCTCCTTGAATCTGTATTTTTCTACACATTTGCCTTACCAACTCTGCCATTTTTACCTTATTCTCCCTTTTACTTATTCAAGCTTTTCCGGGTTCTTTCTCTTCATTTTTCATCTTTTTGCCTTGTTTTATGCTACTTTTTGCTCTTTTTAGCTCAATCTTGGACCTGGTACATGATTTTTCTCTCTTTTTCATAACTTTCTCCCTTATTTTTGTGCTTTTACCCTTACACTAGTCACCCTTAACATAGGTTTTTAGCCTGCATTGAAGTACATAATATCCCTCCTCCGAACCAGGGCCACTTTTTTTAGCCACCCTCAACTTAGGCTTTTTGCTTCACTCAAGGTTAACCATGCTCAAGGAAAGACCAATGGCAATTTCAGGATTTTCACTAGATAAGGCTAGGCTAGTTAGGTGCTTAGAAAGAATTAGTATATGTATGGCTCAAATATTTGGACCAAGGGATATATCATCATTTGGTTGGTATTCTTAGGCTAGAGTGGACTATTAAGAACAAGGGCCTAAGATCCTTTCTTAATCCATTCAATCTACGATCTAACTTAGAGTAATAAGACAAGTTCTCAATTATAACAAAATACATCTAGTAAAATAAGCTCATACTCTCATGGCATCGCATACATTATCAACAAACGACTCACAGATCATGTTTCTTATTTCAACTTACCCTCACTTATTGATGTGCTATCAAATACAATACTTTTAATGCCTAAAATGTAGGATTTTTGGTGTTCCCAATGCGATATTTATGATTTTTATGTGTTTTTTGTGTTTATTTTTGCAAGAAAGCAGGTTGGCTATGAGTTGGGGCAAAATTATAGAGTTTTCTAGTTTCTGGTGATTTACGAGACCCTCTAAGAGTCATAGAGGTAGTTTCATGACAAATTATAGTGAAGGATGATATCTAAAATCAACTATATGATACCTCTATATGAGTCATAGAGCATTGTACGAGTCGTATAGATAGTTTTCGTGAAGAATTCTAGAGAGGGATAATTTGAAGCAATTAAAGCCTACTAGTCTAAAGTGGGAGTCGTAAATAATTCTATGAGTCATGAGTCCGATTACGACTCATAAATCACATTACGAGTCGTAAATATCTTTTGTACAAGTCGCCGACCAGATTCTCTATTTTATTAAGGACTTAACTGTAATTACTATAAATAGTACATTTAGGACATGTTTCATAGAGAGCCGTCAGAATTTATTATAGTTAGGGTTAGAATACAATACTTGCAATGGATGTTTGCATGTATTAATCAATAACGTTTTGCATGTTTTCTAGCGGTAGCCAATATTAAACTTACCTAGTGCTATTTATCCGATTAAGGTAGTAATGAATAGGAATAGAAATTGATTAATAGGATTCGATGATATATCCTCGTCTAATCAACAAAACTAGGCCAAAGGTGAAACGACCCCAGAAAATGCCCAAAAATGTGCATCAGAAGTGTTCAGAATCATAATTTCCATATATCTCAAAATCTGGGCGTGATATCAAAAATCTGAATTCATATTCTTGTTCAAGGGGTCACATTGAATGGGAGATGGGTCTAACCCTAATTAAAGAGAAACTGTAGAATAAATTTTAATATCGCAAAAATGCGATTTCCAGTGTGCATTCGCACCCTTGCCACGTTAAACCACGGGCGCGCTACTATTTTTTTTGTGCAATATTTTTCAATCTTGATCCAAGATTTTTGGGTCTTGGGCCTAAGTGTTCCCATGCGTGAAGATACCTACACTTAGCCTTATTTCACCCCTATAGCATTGAAGACATTCCCAAATCGTTCTCAAACACTTAGAAAAATATTTCACTCTAAATTTTAAGTCCCAAACTCATATAGATCTTAACGTTCTCATTCAAGCTTCAAGTCTCCATTTTCAATCTTCTTTAAGGATTCTCCAAAGTCAAGGTATATGGGTTTCTTTCATGGGTTCCTTTCACCCATGATTGCCCAAGATTTCTTTTTACATAAAATTGCATGAATTAAAGTTTATCTACTCATGGGTCTTACTTTATGAATTTCACTACACACTATATTGGTATTTCATGAAATCATGATTGTTTTAGCATGTTTTGTGCTACGAATATGGTAAGATTTAATGAAGGATTTTGATGTAAATTTCTTGAGGGTGTTACGAATTATCTATTGATGGTTTTACACTGAATTTTCTAGTTAAATTCTACTCTTGAATTGCATGGTTTTACACTAGCACTACACACCCTCCATGTGTTCGATAAAATGTTCAGTTAATGTAATTTGAGGAATTGAAGGTCCAGTGCATGTCTTATGAGTTGAACGAATTTATGATGATGAAAGAAATATATGCGTATCATATTCTCCTATATAATATTAGAAAGTGACCATGCCTTACTTGGGGGGTTAAGAGCCTGGGTAACCATGTCGTGGGGTTTGTAGCTTGATTAATCAACGGGTTGTGCCCTAATAACGGAATTGAGGGGTTAGTACCTCAATCACCAGGGTTGTAGGGTACGACTATACACCAACCAATCAAGGGTTTTGTACCTCGCTAACCAGGTCGAAGAGTTAGTTCCTTAATCACCATGGGTGTTAGTGTGCGACGATCCACCAAATAACCAAAGGGTTTTGTATCTTGGTAACCTACGGGTTCTGTAATGATGGTCTCTTCTTACGCGTGTATTATATTCCATGTAATCATGTTTTACTTGAGCATTGATCATATATGTCATATTGTTATTATGCTATCTATTGCTTACTATTATGCATTTTGATTATGATGCCTATCTCTTGTTGCATTGCATCCTACATACATAGTACATTCAAATGCACAAAAGCATACTCTATGCCTGCATAATGCTACCATGTAGGTATCGGAGCCTCACTTGATCATCCTCCTCCACGTGGCTAGTACGATTGTCTCTCAAGCTAGTTGGTGAGTCCTCCAATCCAGGCATAAAGTTTATGTTCTTACGCTACGTATTATGACTGTCGTTCTT
>JAPFFP010027103.1:0-15972 GCA_026153255.1 Solanum medicagineum | reverse complement strand
GCTAGGTATGCCCCTAGTAACCATATCACAGTAATAAAGAAGGATATCCAGCATCACACCACATATAATTCATGACAATACTCAATTTTCTTCTCAAAAATAGCATATCTAGGGCTGATTAAAGAACATCAACTCTATCAAGCACATGCCCAACACATACACCAGACAAAGAAAAATATATTTTTTTCCAAAGTTTATTTGAAAAGCAAGCACTAAAGATTAAAGACTCACTTTCCTTACTAATGACAAGTTCCACAACCTTGCACGCATAGAACACCCACCAAAACAATCCCAAATTGCCTCAATATGATTTTTGATATTGCAATAAGAACCTTCAAGGATTCCTTTCTCGTGCGATCATCTCTGGCAGACTTTAACATGTTCAAAAGCTGTTGAACTCGACCACTCTCAATTATTTTCATCCTTCTCTCATCATCTATTACTACTAAAAACTACATGAAAAATGATGGACAAAAGCGACAGACTGCGTCACTTTTTTCATCAAAATCGACGGAAAAGTAACGCAGTCCATTCCGTCACTTTTTTGCTCGACGCTTTTAGAAAAGCAACGGACTGTGTCGCTTTTCCTATTTCGTCATATTTTTAATAATTTTTTTTAAAAATAAAGTGACGGACATAGAGTCATTGTCCGTCATAATCTGAAAAAATATATTTTAAAAAAGCGGCGGACATTGAGTCCCTGTCTAACGCTTTTTTAGAAAAACTAATTTTAAAAAAAATTTAAAAAGCAATAGACATAGAGTCCCTATCCATCGCTTTTTTAAAAAAATTAACTAAAATTATTTTAAAAAAGCGATGGACATAGGGCTCTGTCTGTAGTTTTTCTGAAAATTTTCTTTAAAAAAATTGTAAAAAAGAGATGGACTTAGGGACCTTGTTCGTCATTTTTTCTGCAGTTGTTTTGATGATAGAAACCTGCAGTTTCTGTTGTCCACCTACAATATTAAGAAAAATTTAATTCTACTCCAAAGAAGCTATCCAACAGTAGTAATAACAAGTTTAACATACAAAATACATAACACAAATAAAAATTAAACATTAAAAATGAATACAAATCCAACAATTATAATGTTTTAAGCCAACATAAAGTTCATTAAAATAGTCTAAAGTGTCCAAAATATACCTAAAGTGTTCAAACATAACCTAATTTTTCAAAACATAACTAAAAGGAACCTAAGGGCTATTCTCAATAAACTCATCATCATCAATTTCTATATTCGGGAATGGAAGGACGCGGTACAGGCCTACGGGTGAAGTTGAGCACTTGTTCTTTGATTTGTACAACTTTTTTTGTTGCTCAGCCTTGATGAGTCAGAGAAATACCACCCTTTTAAAGCTTTAAACAAAAGATTTCTGTGCGTTCTCAAGAAAATTTGTTATTTTGATTTTTATTTTTGTTATTTTTCAGGAAAAATGGCTATGGCATGGAGAAATGGGTGGATTATAGGAAAAGAGATGAAAAAGAGTTGAAGGATGAGCATAAGAAAAAAAAATGGAACCAAGTAAGGGTACACGGGTGCCTACATGGCTCATTTTCCATCACACAGCCCGTGAGGCTCACCGTGGCCTCATACTTGGGGCGTGGCACAAGAGCGGAGAGCAAAACTTCCAAGGCAAGTCCCATGACACGTTACACAGACTGTGGGAGGTGAGACGGGTCGTGCAACCTACCGTCAAAGTGACGTGAAAGCCATCAACATCGAAAGTCAAAAACTGGGTGCTAAGTGGAGTGAGATGGGACGTGTGACTAACCACGGTCCGTGACTTGGCTCGTGACGTCAAGTGGCGTAGGAAAATGTTGAAGGCCAAGTAGACGGTCTATTTCACGAACCGTTCATACTCACATGGTCCGTTTAATGGCACGTGGAGCAATAGAGGGTTGAAGATTTTGGAGGCCAAGTATGATTACATAGACCGTTACACTGTCTGTCCAACGTCTCACGGGCCGTGTAACGGCCCGTAGCCATGCCGAAATTATTTTTCCTATTTTAAATTAGATTAGGTTTCTATGTATATAGATACTATTTTTACTTCATTTTTAGGGAGTCTTGGAAGGCTAGAGGTAGAAAACACTAAAAAAACACTATTTTTCTTCAAATTTCACAAAACTTTGGGATTTTGCTAATCTTATTCAAGATTGTAACTTGTGGATTCATTGAGTCTTCAATAGTAAGTAATTTATTATGAATTGCTTGCATCATGCTAGGCTAAACCCACAACTAGGGTTGTGGGAACTATGACAAATTAATAAGATAGGCGAATATGGGGTAAATCTTGTAATTGATTAGCGTATATATCGTAGTAATTTTTATTATAATTTCTTCCTTGATGAGTCAATGCATTAGGTTAAGCCTTCATTCATAACATGTCCGAAAGGGATGCCTTGATTAGGAAAAGAGTTCTAAGACAGACATTCGAGGTTTTTAACCTAGTCTAAGTACTTGATACCAAAAAAAGAGAGTATTCCAGAAATATGGGGTAAATCTTGTAATTCATTAGCGTATATATCATAGTAATCTTCATTATAATTTCTTCCTTGATAAGTTGGCGCACTAGGGTAAGCCTTTATTCATAACATGCCCGAAAGGGATGTATTGATTAGGAAAAGAGTTCTACGACAAAAATTTGGGGTTTTAAACCTATTCTAAGTACTTGAGACTGAAAGGTAAGAGTATTTCGGGATTGACAACAAGGGTTAGCTAGTATACATTTTGAGATTGAAAGGTGAGGAATGATATGCATCTAAGAAGGACCGAGAGGTGAATACATAACTTGTTAGATCTTATAAACGTAATCTTGAATAAGCTTACCACTAGATTAGCCTATCACATTAGATGTTTTGGGGAAAACAATCCTAGCTTTGCATAAATTGTTTGAAATCTAGTAGTCCTTGCACTCAGTTATTACTTTATTGTAGTAACTTAGTTTGAAAAAACCAAAATCCCCCATTTACTTTATGCACTTTTGTTTCGGGAATAGATATTACATCTGAAAATGATACTAATAGATATATTCATTGACCTCAACACTGGTTGAGTTCTATATTTGATTAATGACTACTTTACTATTCCTTTTGGAGTGTAAATTTCGGTGTATCAAATTTTGGTATCGTTGCCGGGGAATATGATGAAGTAATAGTCTATTAGTTGCAATTTTCAGTTTGTAATACTAGTCCCTGATTTTAATTTTCTTTCTTGTTTTTGTTTCTTGGTAGGGAGCCAACGTTACATGCCAAGCACCTAAAGCAAGGGTGAAGCACTTGTTCCCTATGACCCCGAGCATACTAAATCAATCCGTAGAATGAATGCCCAAGGATGCGAAGCGGCTAGATAGAGAGAGTTGGCCATGAATCCTGAGGTGCGGGAAACAACAGTCTAGGTTACGATGACAATGCTAGCAATGAGGTACCACCTGCAGCACCACTACGACAGGTGTTGCTGCTCGGTGGAAAACTCCATGTGCCTCAGCCGCCCCAAGCAATGAATGATGATGATTAGAGTGCTGGGACCACTGGGGCAATTGTACTACCTCCACTACCCGCAGGTGTTAAGTTCTCTATTACTAGCAGTATGTTGCAGATGCTATAGTTGAAGAGGTTGTTCAGCGGAGCAACAACTGAGGATGCAAATCAGCATGTCCTAAACTTTTTGGCGACATGTCAATTGTTTGAGATTCTAGGGGTCAGTCAACAAGCAATTAGGTTGTGGTTATTCCCATTATCTCTTTCTGGTGTAGCAACTAAGTGGCTGAATGAGCTTCTACATAATTTCATCCACACTTGGGGAGAGTTAAAGGAGGCATTCTTGGAGAGGTTCTTCCCCGCATCAAGACAACTGAAAATCATAGATGACATTAGGTCTACACAAGTAACTGCCGAATGAAGCACTACATGAGACTTGGGAGAGATTCAGGCAGAAGCTTAAACAGTGCCCCAATCAGCTCCTCACAGATGAGCACTTGAAGGTAGTCTTCTACAGGTCCTGCAACTTTATGATTAAGCCAATCATTGATGCTACTTGTGGGGGATCACACATGTCTAGGACTTTCCTAGATATAGTAGTGATCTTAGAATAGGTAGCCAAAAACAACAGGGCATAGTACACTAGAGATGGGGACTGTTCGAAACTCGTCTTTGAGATGACTGCAGAACAGTGACGAAAGGAGGAGGAACGGGATCAAAAGATGGCCCACATAAAGACCCAACTGGACTTACTGGCAAAGCGATGCTTAGACGAAGGAACAAAAAAGGTAAAAGTTGTAGAAATAATGCCCAGGTACGAGGATCAAGGTTATAATTATGATGAGGAGGCGAACTTCTTAGGCAGCCAGGGGGGTTACTGGCAATTCAACGCTGGTAATCAAGGTCAAAACTATAGTTGTAATCAGAACTAGCAAGGAAACTGGTAGAATGGAGATGGCTATAGGAACCGTGAGTGTCAGAATGATAGTGATGGAAACTCAAAATCAGAAGAGATGATGGAAAAGGTGCTTGGCAAATTTGAGTCCACCAAGGTAGGGATACAAGATATAAAAAAGGGAAATATCCAATGTTTGGCAGTTGTTCGACTCATATTCCATCTCGATCAAGCAACTAGAGCAGTAGATAGGGCAATTTTCATCATCAATAAATCAGAGAAAAGCTAGGTCACTTCCTAGTGACACTATTCAGAACCCAAAAAATAATAGTCATTGCAGTAACTATGAGTTGCAGTAAGGTACTTTCTGACCCTGTTATGCCCAAATATTGCAGGTTTGGATAAAGCTAAAGGCATGATGCCTAACCCCGTGGAGGTGCATCAAAGTGAAAAAGCTGAGGTGACACAGTAAGCCTAAGGTTATTAAAGAGCCTGAGGTGACACTAGTAGTGACTCAACCTTTTCCAGCCATTCCTAAGCCACCACCACCATTCCCACAGAGGTTGTAGAAGAAGGTTGATGATGGCAAGTTCCAGAAGTTCTTTTCCATGTTAAAAGAGATATCAGTGAACATCCCTCTAGTTGAGGCACTTGAGCAGATGCCAGGCTACGCTAAGTTCATGAAAGACTTAGTGACTAAGAAGAGGATAGCCATGATCAAGCCGGAACAAATCTCCACCACTATAGTGCCATCACCACAAGATCTCTTGTAGAAAAGAAGGAAGAACCGGGAGCCTTCACTATCCCGTGTACTATTGGAGTATTCAACTTTGCAAGAGCTCTCTATGATCTAGGTACCAACATCAACTTGATGTTGCTGGTAGTTTATAGGTAGCTGGGCTTAGGAGTCCCCACGCCCACTACAATGCGGCTACTCATGGCAGACAGATCGGTGAAGCAGCTCGTGGGGATTTTATGTGATGTGTTGATCCATGTGGGCAGGTTCATCTTCCTTGCGAACTTTGTCATTTTGGAATGCCAAGTGGATTTTGAGGTTCCCATCATCCTTGGGAGACCATTTTTGGCTAGTGGCAGGGCACTGGTAGATGTAGAGCGAGGGGAGCTGACTTTTTGACTCAACATTGAAGAGTTGAAATTTAGTGTGCGTGCTGTAATGAAGTAACCTAAAGAAGTGGTGCAATGTCTATTTTAGATATGGAAGATGATTGTCTTTCTAAAATCCCACTCAAGGAAACAATGAGTGTAGACACGCTAGCAGTGGTGTTGATGAACTTCCTAGAGGATAGTATTAATGGGTATGCAGACATCGTGAATGCATCGCAAGGTAGGGGAACTAGGCCATTTTTCCCTAGAAAGCTGGACTTAAACTTGTAGAACAGGTCTACACCACCAGCTAAACCTCCTATCGAGGAGCCTCCAGCTGTGGAGCTCAAGGAACTACCCCAATACCTAAGGTATGTATTTAGGCACTGAAAACACTCTTCCTGTGATTATAGCTATAGCTATAGATCTTCATGAAAACCAGGTAGAGGCATTGGTGGGGCTCCTCCAAAAGTTCAAGCGAGCTATTGCAGATATTGTAGGGATTCCTCCAGGGATATGCACGCATAAGATCAAATTGGAGGATAACTGTGAGCCTAGTATTGAGCACCAGCGCAGGCTAAACCCACCTATACATAAGGTGGTGAAAAAGGAGATCATTCTGTGGCTATATGCTGGGGTGATATACCCTATCTCTGATAGCAAGTGGGTCAGTCCAGTTCAGTGTTTCGCTCGGCTCGCTCCCACCTGTCTTCTTCCCAAAGAAAGGGGGCATGACAGTGGTTTCCAATGACAAAAATGAGTTGGTCCCTTTGAGACTTGTGACGGGGTGGCGAGTGTGCATGGACTACCAGAAGCTGAATAAATAGACCTTGAAGGACTATTTCCCTATGCCCTTCATAGACTACATATTAGACATGTTGACAGGTAGAGGGTGGTACTGCTTCTTGGATGGATACTCGGGCTACAATAAGATATCCATAGCCTTAGAGGATCAGGAAAAGACTACTTTCACTTGCCCATATGGTACTTTTGCCTTCAGAAGGATGCCTTTCGGGCTATACAATACCCCTGCCACCTTCCAACTCTGTATGATGTCGATCTTCTCCAACATGGTTGAGGACACCCTCGAGGTATTATGGACGACTTCTTTATAGTGGTTGATTCATTTGATGCATGTCTATTGAATCTTAACAGGGCACTACAATGTTATGAGGAGCCAAATTTGGTGCTAAATTGGGAGAAGTGCCACTTCATGGCCAAAGAGAGGATAATTCTTGGCCATAAGATTTCTAAGAAGGGCATAAAAGTGGATAAAGCAAAGATCGAGGTGATTGAGAAACTACCGCCACCCATATCTGTGAAGGGGGTCTAGAGTTTCCTTGGGCATGCATATTTCTATGATCGATTTATCAAAGACTTCTCCAAGATTACACATCCATTGTGCAAGATGTTGGAGAAGGATACAAAGTTTTAGTTTGATGATAGCTGCACGCATGCCTTTGAAACCCTGAAGCAAAAGTTAATCTTTGCACCAATGGTAGTTGCACCTGACTGGACTGCCCCGTTTGAGTTAATGTGTGATGCAAGCGAAATTATTGTGGGTGTTGTTCTCAGACAGAAGCACAACAAGATCTTCCACCCTATCTACTACGCCAGCAAGACCCTTAATGATGCTCAAAAGAATTATACGATGAGTGAGCAGGAATTGCTGGCCGTGGTATATGCATTCCACAAGTTCAGAGCTTACCTATTGGGCACCAAGTCGATAGTTCACACTGACTATGTGACCTTGAGATACCTCATGGCAAAGAAAGATGCTAAGCCAAGGTTGATCAGATAGGTTCTCCTGCTGTAGGAGTTGACTTTGAGGTCCTAGACAGAAAAGGATCTGAGAACCAAGTCATAGACCACTTGTCCAGATTGGAGGACGAGTCAATACTGAAGGATTGGTTCAACATATATGATTCCTTTCCCAATGAGCAGGTATTGGCAGCTTCTATTGACCTTATTCCTTGGTTTACTGACTTTGCTAACTTTTTGGTGGGCAATATTATGCTAGAGGGCCTTAACCGTCACTAGAGAAAAATGTTTCTCTTTGATGTGCGCAGGTACTTCTGGGATGACCCGCACTTGTTTCGAACATATGTTGACGGGGTCATAAGGCGGTGCATTCCAGAAGAAGAGATGTTGAGTATCATGGAGGCTTGTCACTCTTTAGCAGTAGGGGTCATCATGGTGGTGCTAGGACGGCCAAGAAAATTCTACAATGTGGATACTACTGGCCCACCATCTACAAGGGTTCCCATGACTTGGTTCTTGGGCATGACTAGTGCCAATGACAAAGCAACATCTCGAAGCACCAAGAGCTGCCCATGACCCTGACTCTTGAGATAGAAATGTTTGATGTCTGGGGCATTGACTTCATGGGCCCATTTCTGAGTTCGTATGGAATGAAGTACATCCTTGTGGCAGTAGACTATGTCTCCAAATAGGTGGAGGCGGTTGCATTGCCAAACAATGAGAGTAAGAGTGTTATCAAGTTTCTGAGGCGAAACATCTTTTCCAGATTTGGGGCACCCCGAACTATCATCAGTGATGGGGGTTCTCACTTCTATAACAAGATTCTTCATGTTGTGCTCACAAAATATAGAGTAAGATAGCACAAAGTAGCCATACCCTAGCACCCGCAGACTAGTGGACAAGTTGAAGTGTCAAACAGAGAGATCAAGGAGATCTTGACCAAGTCTGTGAATGCCACCAGGACTGATTAGGCAATGAAGTTAGATGATGCACTTTGGGCCTACAGGACGGCTTACAAGACACCTATTGGTATGTACCAATATTAGAAGGCGTTTGGTAAAGCCTTTCATCTACCCGTGGAGTTAGAGCACAAGGCACTCTGGGCTTTGAAGAAGCTTAACATGAATTCGGAGGTGGCTGCTGAGTTGAGACTTGACCAACTCAATGAGTTGAATGAGTTTTGCCTCCAAGCTTATAAGATTGCAGCACTCTATAAACAAACGATGAAGATCCAGCATGACAAGCATATTGCCTAATGGAGCTTTGGTGTTGGTGACAAGGTATTACTATATAACTCCAGGTTGCGACTCTTCCCAGGTAAGCACAAGTCAAGGTGGTCTGGCCCATATACATTTATCCAGGTGTTTCCCAATTGGGTAATGAAGCTCGAAGCAGAAAATGGGGATCAGTTCAAGGTAAAAGGATAGAGAGTGAAGTAATACGTGGGTGTAGCAGAAAAGACTCAGTGATCAAGGTCTTTCTTCTTGATGAAGTTTGAGTAGTCGAGGATCATGCGTCACGCTGCGACATTAAATCAAGCACTCCATGGGAGGCAACCCATGCATTGTAACATAAAAAAATATTTTAATTTATGTGTCACGCATTTTCTTGTTTTTGTTGTGTTTCCAGGTGAGCTCAGGCGTCAATTTCGGAGTTTGATCGCTTGCACATTACGAAATCCAAGACATGAGCCCCGCGTGGCCAGGAATTGTGGCCAAGTACAATGCCACATCTACCCAAACAGGTCGTGTGCCGTGCGACGCCTCGTGCGTCAACCGTGTAAGAGGTGTGCACCAACTACACCCTTCAAAACTCAAGTGTAGCTAGGCAGGCAAGTTACACAGCTCATGAGGAGTCTCGCGGCTCGTGGGCCAGCCCGTGGAGAACAGATGTTCTAGGTATGAGTTCTTAAATCCCAAGTGGTGATACACGACAGCTCCACACGGACCATCTCAAGCCTGACGGTTTGTGTCCGTTCGAATGGTGCACACATGGGTAGCTACATTTCACAAGGAAATCACACCAAGTGTGGGGAAATGGTCAATCGAATGGACCATGACACATGTCATGACCCGTGGAGCTGATCATGGAGGTGACATCGCCCAATGGTTTGCCAAGTAAGTGCAACTTTTCTTCAAGTAAGGGCCAACAGATGGTCCAAACGGATCATGACACACGTCACAGGCCGTGAGGCCATCGGTGTGGAGAAGAGAGAAATGGTCAACTATGTTGACCAAGGGATTTAAATATCCCTATTTGACCCCGACAACCCACTTCAAGATTGTCCCCTTCTCTCTCTATTCTCACGGCTCTCTCCCCTTCTCTCACACCTCTTCTCTCCAAAAATCCCGAAAATTTCCAAAACTTTCCATCTTTTTTGAGATGATTTGTGAGTCTATTTCACAGTTCGTGGCTCAATCTAAGTGTGGGTCTCTATTACTTTAAGCAAGTCTTCTTCCCCATTATTACTCATCAAAGTAAGAACTTAATTTCACTATCTTCTAGTATATGTTTTGGTGCTCGTATATGTAGATATTGGTGCAAAAGTGTTTCTTTCTTTGTTTAATGCTTCATAATTCATATTATTGATATTGGGTGTGCATGTGGTGGTGAAAACTACCATTGTTGAGTTCTTAAGGTCTTAACTATGAAAGTGAAGATTTTGGGTGATTTTTGGGGAAATTGACTTGTATAGGCTTTTGTGTTGATTGAATCATGATTGAGTGGGGTGAAATTGCATGAATTTGTGTGTATGTGCATGATGAGTTGAAAATTGGTCAAAGGGAGGGGGGGTGCACAGACCATGTAACGGCCCGTGGCATGCCATTTGCTAAACCACACGTCCAAGTGCCCTATGATTGGCTCTTTCATAGACTGTGTCTCGCTACATGGACCATGTAAGGTCACCTTGACACTATATCACCCATTTTATATTACTTAGGTTGCTTTTTAATTTTAATTCATATATGTTCTTAAGTGGGATGGTCTTATGATAGACCGAGTGACGCCACTCTTAAGGGTTATTGTCACTTTTATGGCGTAGGGGAAGTTTGAGTTCTCTTTAGTGCGTCAACCTACTTGTCCAATAATTTCTAATGAATTGTATTCATTTATGGCACTTGCAGGTACTATGGTTCCATGCCCCAGGCTTGCCCGATGAATATGACAGCGACGAGCCTGTGTCACATCTCCATAATTCCCCAACTGTAATCTAGCCATCAAACTGGGTGACTCAGGCGATGACTCCTCTAGTAGGTTCGAGTTCAGTATACGAACAATGTCTCCCCTCACTCCCCTCATACTACATGGGCTCGTGCATCAGGCCGATGCAAAGCCCTCTAGTCTGATAAGGGTCTTCCGTCCACGAGAGTTGAGGAGGAGGCAGATGCCCCGAAACAGGAGGAGAATACGTCAAACCAGGAAGAACATGTACAAACTCTGGAGGCTGAGGGTTACGACACTGAGCAGCAGGCAAAGGAAATCAAACTCCGGGAAAGTGATGATGAGGTTATACATTTTGCAGTCTCCTGGACGACGGATCCTGAAACTGCCAGGGCACTTATTATTTTTTTTGAAGGGTCGGTGAACAATCCTAGGAGCTAAGGATATTTATGTTAATGGGCTTACATAAAGGTTATGGGGTTTCTAACGGCGGCCGGTCATCCCAGAGGTTCGGGTCCTCATGAACCAACTTGATGGCATTCGAGAAATTAGAGATACTTTTGAATCACACTAGTTCAGTTGGATGGCGCAACCACCTGGGTACTATGAACCCGCCATAGTTGAGGAGTTCTACTGTAGTTAAGCTGCTAGTCTACTGAACTCCATATAGGGTACCCACCCTAAGAAGGTGAAGCGGTAGGTCCTCGCGGTCACATGTGATGGTGCATGGTACACGAGTGAATATTTTAGAAACCACCATCCATCGCTTCCTATTTGGGCCAGATTACCAAGTTCCCCCAGATGGCCAATTCATGGATAAACACTTCCAGATTATGGATGAGGGGCTGATTTCCAACTTGGAATCTCGGGCTGAACTGTTCGGAAGGATTGTCGAACGAGTTGCAATTGAGGAAACGGCAACACCTTGGGTTACAAATCCCAAGTGTCCTATCGCCAAAGAATCTCTGATATTTACTGTAAAATTCTGGTAGTCAGTGGTGCAAGCTAGGATGAGGCCCATAGGTAACGACAATCTACTCCAACCTTCACATGGCTCTCTGATAGCATGCCTGATGTCCAGATATGGAGTCAATGTAGGATGAATTAGTGCCTTGGAGATGCGGGATTGGACCTTATTTGAGAGAGCTGGTATGCTTTTCCCATGTTTGTTCATGGCATTTGCAAACTGGTTGGTGTTCTTACTACTCACTTTTTGGACAAGAAATTAGCTCCAAAGGGCGTGGCCAACATTGCGCTGATTAAGGATGTCCAAAACCCTCTCATGAAGAGTAGAACACGTTCATTAGGGAGCCCAACATACTTCCCCTTAGCACCTCTACAACATCCCTTGCCATTCGAGGACTACACCACTGCTCCACCATTAGGCACGACTTTTGAACAGCTCGAGGGTAGTGGTGTAGCTCCTTCGATACAGCAAGGGTATGCATATATGCCCTATGAGTTCTTGGCTAGAATGGTGGCAGGCCAGCGGCAAACTCGTGCCATCGTAGATCAGATAGTAGAAAGGATTCCGCATGTGGTCTAGTCTCACTCACAGTGGTTGGTGGACCAACGTAACATAGTCCTTCTGAATCGAATCACCACCTTGCAGGGCCAAGTCACTACTTTGGAGGGATACTTTCAAAACATGTTTAGGAGTATGTCCGGGGATGAAATGAAGAATCTGGTTTAGACGGTAAATGATAGGAAGGCCCAAATTGCTCAGTTAACTGCACAGTACTAGGCGCCACACCAGCTCCACCTTTGAAATCTTGGATGAGCCTGTTCAATGCCCCTTAGGGCTTATTCTAGATGAGATGTGGGGTATTTTATCCACCGTAATTGTTGCACCCGCGCCACCTACTAATCAGCCCAAGAGAAAGAACAAGGGTAAGCGATGCGGCCACCAAAGTAGTCCTCCCCGTGACCTACAGAAAGAAGAAGAGCGGAAAGATGCGCAAAGCCGCTAGGGCCCAGCACCTTGCAACAGCCGAATAGGCAGAACGAGAGCAGCTAGTCAAGAGGCGAAACGGGTAGGAGCCTTTGATAGCACCTTTGGATGTAGTGCTATATATGCCGATATAGACCCACAAAGAGAACTTGTCCCACCGGCATTGCTGATGCCTAGGGCATCCCAGGTATGTTCTATCCGTTATCTGTTTATTTACTCGTGTTATGGTGTAGTGAGGACACTACACTATTTTTTTGGAGGGGGTGGGCCATCCTTCCACTTGAGAGTTTTTCTTGCCATGTTTCTTTTCTCTTAGGTGTATTATCTAGTAGAACTGACATGTCTAGATTGTAATATTTTTGTAAATATAAGTGTTCACAAAAGTCTTGTGTTGATTTTTGTAAGGTCCCATGTTGACAATGTTAAAAGTTATATATGTTTGCGTCTCACCCTGACGAACTTGTATGATTGCTGGTAAGTATTGTGTGTATGGATGGCATTCTGATGAATGGAGCATGCCTTTGTGATTTAGTACTAATTAGTGTAGAAGATGTGCCATGTGTGTGTGAGCTAATTGCATAGTTCAGTCGACGCACTTGTGAGATAGAACTTGCCTTGTTAGTCCCACAAAAATAATTGAACGACTGGATTAGGATGTGATCTTAGGCCGTTGTTATTGACTAGTCACTTAGCAAAACATTTGACCAACCAAATGAAATTGTCCCTCTTGAACAAAAAGTTGAGCCTAAATGGTCCTTTTTGTTGAAATCACCCAAATTCACTTCCACAAACTATCTGTTGACCTTTGTTTTGGCCCTGGTCTCTCCAAGGACATTGTGAACCTCTGCCAAAGTCAAAAGCCTAAGTTGAGGGTGGCTGGTGTTAGCCCTGGTCCTGTAGAAAGATATTGTGAACCTTGACCTAAGTGAAAGGCTTAAGTTGAGGGTGGCTAGTGCAAGGAAAACAAAAAAATGAGTGTGGAAAATAATAAAGTGATACAATGAGAAAAAGAAATGGATTTTGACCGTGAGCAAAATTAATGAGCGAAAAAGAAAAGAATAAAAATGAGTAAATGAGTACGGAAATCACTTCCCGTATTATAAAAAGTTGGAAAATGGGGGCAATAAATGTTGGCGACCAAAATTCAAGTGGCTGAGTCCAAATAAGTGTCTGGAGAGGCCTTTTAGCCACTCGAATCCTAAATGTACCTCACCCGAGCCCGATCCTACGCTACAAGCCGCAAAAGTTCTAATGTGATCCTAATAGGTCTTTCAAGAGTAAAGGTGGTGAAAATAAGGGCAAGTTTACGGTCGATACGTGTTTGTCCACTAAACGTCATTTCTGAGAGTGAGTGACTACATTCCAGTCTCTGTTTTACATGCTTATGTTGTGAGTGAGATTTCTTTGTTGTGAGGGCACTATCATTTGCATTAGTTGGTTGTTAACTCAACTGGGGTGTCTTTATTCCTGATCATATGTGGACTGACCATGCATGCATGCTGTTTGTCTTAATCTTTGTGGGTCCATTTGGGGCGTGAGCACATTCTAAAACATATTATCGGGGCATATGTGTTGAAAGTTGTGGGGCGATCCATAGTTTGAGTGAGCACTTATATTTATGCATTGTTTGATTAAGTCATTATTGCTTGATGACAAGAAATCATTCTAAGTTGAGGGTGTTGATGAGTCATACAAATACAACTCTTTTAACGCTTTAAACAAAGGATTTTTGCGTGTTCTCAAGAAAATTGATTATTTTTATTTTGGTTTTGTTATTTTTCAGGAAAAATGGCTAAGGCATGGAGAAATGGGTGAATTATAGGAAAAGAGATGAAAAAGAGCTGAAGGATGAGCATAAAAAGAAAAAAATGGAACCAAGTGAGGGTACACGAGTGCCTACACGACTCATTTGCCATCACATGGCCTATGAGGCTCACCGTGGCCTCATAATTGGGGCGTGGCACAAGAGCAGAGAGCAAAACTTCCAAGGCAAGTCCCATGGCACATTACACGGACTGTGGGAGGCGTGACAGGTCATGCAACCTACCGTCAAAGTGATGTGAAAGCTATTACCATCAAAAGTCAAAAAATTGGGAGCTAAGTGGCGTGAGACGGGACGTGTCACGGACCGTGTGGCCAACCACGGTCTTTGGCTTGGCTCTTGACATCAAGTGACCTAAGAAAATGTTCAAGGCAAAGTAGATGGTCAGTTTCACGGACCATTTAAACTCACATGATCCGTTTAACGACACATGGAGCAGTAGAGTTCATAACATGTATATGTACATGCCCGAATGGGATGTCTTGATTAGGAAAAGCGTTCCACGATGGAAGTTTGGGATTTTTAACCTAGTCTAAGTACTTGAGACCGAAAGGTGAGAGTATTCCGGGATTGACAACAAGGGTTAACAAGTATACGTTCTGAGATCGAAAGGTATATACATCTAAGAAGGACTGAGACTTGAATTAGATGTTACATAACTTGTTAGATCTTATATACGTAATCATGGATAAGTTTACCATTAGATTCGTCTATCGCATTAGATGTCATGGGGAACACAATCCTAGCTTCACATAAATTGTTTGAAATCTAGTAGTCCTTGCACTCATTTATTACTTTATTTTAGTAACTTAGTTTGAAAAAACCAAAACCCCCATTTACTTTATGCACTTTTGTTTTGGGTATAGATATTACATCTGAAAACGGTGCTAATAGATATATTCTCATGCATTCCCAGTGGGATCGACCTCAACTCTAGTTGAGTTCTATATTTTATCGACCGCTTTACTATTCCTTTTGGAGTGTAAATCTTGGCGTATCAATCCCTCCTTGCCTCAGAAGCTGCGAATGCACTTGCAAGTTGTTCTATTTTATGACACATGGCAGCCAACTGAGCTTGGTCAAGGGACTCGGCCTAGCTCGTTGATCCAATGCTTTCTAAATCTGATTGGATTCGTCGTACGTCATTCCTAGAGCTCATCCCATATATACAGCTTTTGTGGCTTCCACCAACTACTTTCTCAGTCCAAATTTGATCAGACATTTCAGGCATAAGTTGGACATCATCTCCAAGCTCACGAATGTATTGCTCATAATCTTGCTGCATATACACACATACATACATACATACACACAAACACACACACACATATATAGGGATATATATATATAGAGAGAGAGAGAGAGAAATAAGTGTTAAGAACCTTACGAGGCTTGTTTGGCCCTCTGCTCGACCCACACTTCAAGCTCTGACTCATTATCCTTCTTTCTAACAAGATTTCTCTTGAAAATCTCATGCCGAAATGGAACCCGTCAAATTTCTTACTCCTATAGAAAATTAATAATATAATTAATGAAATAATATCTAATCAAAAAAAGTATTTAAGATTATGAATTTATACTTTATATTTAAAAATCTTACCATCTCTAGAGAAATAGTCCCAACACTTTTTGCACCTCCAGTGTGCAACGAGCCACCCTTTAGACTCTCTCTAGCCTTTTTTGCTTGTGTCACGCCCCAAATTCCCGTAGGGCGGACCAGCACCCATTGCCGATAAGGCTCGGGAGAACCAACCTGTAACTATGCTCTTTCTATCCATATTGTGCGTGCTTCCTAC
>JAPFFP010027092.1:0-15972 GCA_026153255.1 Solanum medicagineum | reverse complement strand
TGTCACTCTGACCCCTTTCTCTGTTGGTCTTTATCACTTGCTCCATTCTTTCTGCCACTAACTCAAATGGTTAATCAGGAAAAACACCTCCCATGATCATGTTGGCACATGCTTTGCTATTATCATCAAGTTCTATGTAAAAGATCTCGACCGAATCATCATCAACAATCTTATGATCAAGGACCATTCTCAGCGTATGGTGAATCTCTCCTATGTAGTGCTAAGAGAGTCTCAAGGAAATTGCTCAAAGTTATTAATTTGGTCCTTAAGCTTCATCTTCTTCGACCTTGGGAAATATCTTTCTAGGAACACCCTTTGCAGCTCACCCCAACTCGTGATGGTACTCGGAGGAAGTACAGACAACCATATTGCTGCATTGCCAGTCAGTGACAATGGGAACACCCTCAATCCAACAATGTCAATAGAAATATTTTGTGTCCCGATGACACTTTTGCACACAAAGACGACATTTTGGAGATGATGGTGGGGATCCTCTGACAGTAGCCTTGTGAATAGGCCATAGTTTTGGAGCATCTGGAGCAATCCACTTGATACCGCGAACTTAACATCTATTGGTAGAGGTGGTAATACTATAGAAAAGGTTATATCTATCGCCATAGGGTTTAGTCGGTATTGATTCCAGTCGTAAGCATTTGCATCGAAGTCTCTGAGCTGTGGCCGGTTAACCCTTGGTGGTGGATTCGCCTCTCTTCTTAATTCTTCCTTATTCACATGCATATCATCCTCAACCTCAATGTACTCATTCACTCGAGCCATCCTTCTTGGTAGTCGATGGATCTCCAAATTTAGGGGATCTAAGGGATTGCCTTGGCTCCTTGTGTTAGGCGTACAACCTAGTATACCCTGCAAAAGAAATCAAACAACAAAAAACAAAACAAAAATAAAGTACAAGAGACTCTAGAAATTAATACTAGAATTAACTAACAGTGAAATCAAATCAAACCTAGCCGTATTCCCAGGCAACGACGCCATAATTTTATGATGATAGTCACTCTCCAATAAGAAAGTAGTCGCTATCAGTAATTAACCTAACCGAGGTTAGGGTTGAATCCACAGGGAATATAGAGCTTGACTACAGGATTTCACTACTAATCATTCCTAGTATCTATAACTACAATCTCTAGATGAGGGGGGGGGGGGTTTGTTGTAGTTCAAAGAACAACTTAAAATAAATGCAAACTAGGTTACGGGAAAATGCTCAATTTTGGGAACAACTTGGAAATTGTGGTCCCCATTGTTCATTGACTCAATTACCCTAGATAACATAACTACGATTACTGAATTGCATGCAGGACGGTAACTTAGGTTCTTCCAGCCCTCTTGTGAAGGTGAAGGTCGAATTTCACCATGGCGCTTGGTCGGCTACCATGGAGTGCCAACTAACTGTTACCTATTGTCCTAGTCAACCTTCGCTTGGTCAGGTTTGGTCGATTAGACGGGAAAACATCAATCGAATCTTGTCATCTACTTCCCTTTTCCTATTCGTCACTACCTTGGTCAGGATCGTAATAGTAGGTAGGGTTTAGTGAATGTCCACCACCAAACAACATTAATCATGAAGGGAAATAGATAATACATGCAAAACCCCAATCATAAATATGCACCAAAAACTAGGTCATCTCAACTCAACTACCCATGGTTCCCACAACCCCAAGTTGTGGGTGCTTAGCTACTCATGGCTAAGATAAAACACACAAAAATGCAAATAATAGACATAGTTGAGAGTTTCACCAATAACAATAAAGGAAATAGGCACCACAATTTCCAAATCCACAAGCTTAGTTGATCAACAATGCTTACAAAGCAAGATTTGCAATTTCCCAAAATGAGTCTTTTAAGAAAGAAAAATAATCTACTCTAAAACCTATGAAAAGATTCAAAACATATCTTGGAGTAGTGTCTCTGGTTGAACTCTCTCAAAATAACATAACTTAAACTATTATAGTGTGTACAAAACAATCCTAAAATTTATACAGAAAAGACAGCTGACATCTGATAAGTTTCACAGTTACGTCTCGTAGGAGAACCTACGAGTCGTAGTCGGGGTCTCGTATCAGGATCTTAGCATCTTGGACTGAACTGGTACGACCCATAGGTATAAGTTGTTGCTTGGGCTATGACTCATATGTTGATCTCGTAGTCTTGGTCTTTAGTTTTTGGTCCAACATTTTAGCTCTCTGATTATCGCTACGAGTCCACCTGTACGAGTCGTAGAGTGTCTTATGACTTATGGGCTGCGCTCGTAGGAGTGACCTTCACTTGGCAGATTTCTGATTTTTGGTCTCTGATTCCTGCTACGACGCAACCTACAACTTGTAATGTGAGCTACGACTCGTAGGTGGGTTCGTATGGCCTATGCTTCAGCAAAATCTGCAACTTCTATTCAAAATCATGTCAACCTAACTTTTCTGCAAGATTAACATAAAAACACATTAAAACACCAAAACATTGCTTTACGAACTCACAAAATCCTTAGTTTCAGGCACCAAATGTGTTACATTTTGATAGCACATCAGAGGTGCGTCGCTGTCCCATTGCGGACAAACATTGTTTTGCGCAAACTTGGGAAACCAAATTTTGCTACAGTTGCTCTAAAATTGAGATTAGACCCATTTTCCATTCAATTTTTCCCCCTGATCTAGAATATGAAGTCGAATTTTTGATATCACGCACGAATTTTGAGATATATGAGAATTACAATTTTGGGCACTTCCAAGGCACATTTTCGGGCACTTCTTGGGGTCGTTTCAATGATGATTTATACAAGTGTGTAAGGTATTCTCCATTATGATCGCCAATGTCCCTTGCATAATAAAATAGTCTTTAATCTAAAGTGATGTATTTTTCACCCAAGAATATTAATACTTCAGTTATGTGTGACACCTTGTATTTCTCACTATCTTTTATGAACTTCTCACAACTTTATGGCATATGTCATTCTTGATCTATGGTTTTCCTTATATAATCTCATGTCTCCCTCATGTCGCTAAGATATTCTCTTATGATGATTTAAGATGTTTCTTTACTATTATGACCTATGTAATATTCCTCACCCTCTAGTACAAGGTATATGGACGAGCTACTCATTCCACTTTATTATGCTTTTTATGAGTTATCCAAGTATGATTTCCTCCTCGTATGTTTTACCTTAAGCATTGATTATGCATAGCATATTGAGCTTACATCTTTGATTATGTTTATACATTTCAATTACTATGGCTTGTTTCTCTTGTTGCATCGCACCCCACATACTTAGTACATTCCAAGTACAAACGCATACTCTATGCCTACGTGATTTCACCATGTAGGGACTGGTGCTCCTTGATATCCTCCACGTGGCTAGCTTGGACTTGTGAAGATTGTGTTTGTGGTGATTCCTCTAGTTTGGGGACAATATCCTACTTCTATCTTACTCATGTTGAGACTTTATTCCACTTTACTTTCTAGAGTTGAGGGTGAGCCTTAAACATGTCTTGGACCCCGTCTTATTCATGCTTAGAGGTGTTATTGGATACTATGCTATGTACCTGTAAGCTGATATTTAGATTTTATAAAGACTTATCCCTTAGACCCTATCCTTAGTTAATGCTATTTGATGCTACTGATTATGGTGGAAAGTGATGAAAGTCCCAAGTCCTTAAATACCCCCATAGCATGAGTCATACTTAACCGACCCTTAGACTTATTTGCTATGTGATTCATGTTTATCCTCTTCCCTATAACATCCCCACAGCGTGAGTCCAAAGCCTTATTTCCCTTAGAATTATTTACTATATGCTTATTTACCTTTTATTGGTTCCATGAAACCAAGGATATGCAAATGATATGCTTAGAGGCTTGTTTGGGTTGCTTTCAGGCTTTCCATTCGAGTGTCACGTCTAGGCCCTAGGGTTGGGCAGTGACAAGCTTGGTATCAGAGCACTAGATTTATAAATGGTTCTCGGACATCCTACACACCGCCTCGAATAGAGTTTTATTCAAGGTTGTGAAGCGCGTCACAACTATGGATAGGAGGCTATGAGGCGTTTTAGGAAATGTTTCACTTCATTATGATTCATGTCATGCCATTAGATATACCTAAGTTTATTCCTCTCCCTATCAACATCCTCTTTGCCATTTCTAGAAGATGTCATCGAGAAGAGCACATATGCCAATTGGTGGTGCCGAAGGTCAAGCCCCTCTTGTGCAACAAGAGGAGAATATTTCTTATCCGGAGTTTAGGGCTATTTTAACCATGATGGCACAAGTACTAGCCAATCAAGTCAACCAAAGTGCTAATGTTCTGATTGCTTCCACCCCGGCTTCAAGGGTAAGGGAACTTTCTAAGATGAATACTCCTGAGTTTCATGGTTTAAAGGTCGAGGAGGATACTCAAGAGTTTGTGGCCGTGGTAGATTAGATGTTGGCTGTTATGGGTGTGGCTTCAGAGGAAAAGATGGATTTAGCGGCCTTCCAACTGAAAGGAGTTGCTCAAATATGGCACACTCAGTGGAAGAATGAGAGGAGTGGAGATTTGGGTTCCATTTCTTGGGAAGAGTTCAAGGATGCATTTCTAGATGGTTTCTTTCCTTCAGAGTTGAGGTAAGCTAAGATGCAAGAATTTATCAACCTTAAGAAAGAGATTATGAGTATGAGGGAGTATTCGCTCAAGTTCACTCAACTGTCCAAGTATACCCCATCATTATTTGACAACCTCAGAGCAAGAATGAGCAAATTTATGTCGGGATTATCCGACTTGCTTATCCAACAGTGCCGGACCGCTATGCTAGTAAAGGAGATGGATATTTCAAGGCTCATGACATATGTAGAGCAGATCGAAGATAAGAAGATGAGGAAGAAATCAAGAGAGTCTAAAAGAGCTCATTTTCATGAGGGTGGATCGTCATTTACCAAGATGCAGGAGGCTAAGAGCAAGAAGGAAAGAAACCTATATATTACTTGTGACAAGTGCGGTAAGATGTACCAAGGAGTGTGCTGGGTGGGTCAAAAAGGTTTGTTTGAGTGTGGTGAGCCAGGGCACAAGAGAACGGACTGCCCGGTGGCTTCTAGGAAGGACAGAGAGAGTGCTTGTACCACTATGCCTAGTATGTATATATTTTCTTGAATATAGTGATGCTTACTACTAAGTGGTTTCGTAAGTGGCGGTGCTATGGTTGATATATTGGTAAGTGGTTGTGTAGGCATATTGGTAACAATGGTAGCTCATGTTCATTCTCATACATCATTTATCTAGTCTTGACATGATACTTATTATGCATGAATGCTCGTGAAGAGAGTTGATTGAAGTTTCATGTGCAATTATGAAAATGTGCTACTGATGTGCTATCAAAATACAACACATTTGATGCCTAAAACAAGGGATTTTGTAAGTCTTAATGCGACTTGTTATGGATTTTATGTGTTTTTGTGTTGTTATTCCAGAAAAGGTAGGTTGGCATGATTTTGGGAGGATTATTGCAGATTTTGCTGAAGTGCAGGACATACAAGCTCACTACAAGTCGTAGCCCAAGATATGAGTTGTAGGGTGATTTTGTAGCCAGAAACAGGGAACAAAAATCAGAAATCTGCTAAGTAGAGGTCAACCGTACGAGGCCACCCTACGAGTCGCAGGTCTCACTATGATTCATATAGGTGGACTCATAGCAAGAAATAGAGAGCCAAGATTTTGGACCAAAAACTAAAGGCCTACACTACGAGAAGAGCATACAAGTCTTAGCTCAACCAACGACTCGTACCAGTGGGCCATAACAGTCAAATCCAAAGTGCCAAGTGCCTGATACGAGACCCGAATTATGACTCGTAGGTTGCCCTATGAGTTGTACCTGCTGCAAACTGTCTTTTCTGTGTAATTTTTAGGGTTAAGTTTGTAAATACTATATATACTTTATGTTAGGGTTTATTTAAGAAGACTTTCCAGACTTGAGACAAATATATTCTCTCTAGAATATTTTAGGTTTTTAGTGTAGATTCTCCATTTCTATTGGGAAACGCACTTTTGGGGATACCAAATCTAGGATTGTATTCATTCTGCATCTATTAAAGCTTGTGGTTTGCAACTTGTGATGGTATTGTTCTTCACTTGTTTGGGTAAAATTCTCAACTATGTTTTTTATTTGCATTCTTGTTCGTTTTTTCCTTAGCCATGAGTAGCTACGGATCCACAACTTGGGGTTGTGGGAACCATGGATAGTTGACTTGAGATAACCTAGATGAATTGCATTTCTATGATTAGGGTTTTGCATGTATTGATCATTTCCCTTCATTTTGATTGTTGTTTGGTGGTGGCCAACACCAAATCCCACCTACTATTATGATTCTGACCAAGGTAGTGACTAATAGGAAAAGGGAAGTAAATGACAGGATTCAATAAATATGTTCTCATCTAATCAACCAAACCTAACCAAGGGGAGGTTGACTAGGACAATGGGTAACGGTTAGTTGGCATACCATGGTTTCCGACCATGCGCCATGGTGAAATTCAACCTTCACCTTCACAAAAGGGGTGGACGAACCTAAGTTATCTATCACGACCCAAGCCTAGGGCCTAGACGTGACCGGCGAATGGGGAACTCGAAGAAACCCCAAACAAGCCTCATAGCATATCATTAAACATCCTTGGCCGCAGAAGCAATGTAAAGCAACGTAAGAAACATAAACAAGGGGAATTGGGACTAAGGGAGAGAGATTTATACTTAAATAGCTTGAATATCATAAGACAGTCAAAGCTCAAGCATAATACATAACATGTCCAACAACACCTCTACTACATAGATAAGAGCAGGGACCAAGACAACCAACCGGGCTCACCCTCATAGTCAATACATACATAAAAGTAAGATAGTCTTAGAACATAGTACAAGAGAGTAGTCGTTGTCCCCGTAATGGAGGACTCACCAAAGGCTAACTTGAACAATCCGTCTAGCCACAAGAAGAATCAATAGGAGCTCTGGTCCCTACATGGTAATATCATATAGGCATAGAGTATGTGTTAGTACATTTGAATGTACTAAGTATGTGGCATGCAATGCAATAATAGATAGGCTTCATAATCAAAATGCATACAATAGACAATAAGCATAGTATAGCAAAATGACATGTATGTTAAATGCATAAGTAAAACATGCTTAGATAACTCATACTCATATATGATATCATGTGAAGGATAGACCAAGTGAACTACTTCCCAACTCCAAGGCACACCATTCCTTGAATGGAGATTGAGGCTTGACGCCTCCTCAACAAGGCATCCGAGGCTTGACACCCCCTCATCAAGGTGATTAAGATGTGCCACCCTCTCAACAAGGTGATTGAGACTTGGCACCCTCTCAACAAGGTGATTGAGACTTGCACCCTCTCAACAAGGTGATTGAGGCTTGATACCCCCTCAACAAGGCAACCGAGGCTTGGCACCCCCTCATCAAGGTGATTGAGACCTAGCATCCTCTTAACAAGGTGATTGAGACTTGGCACCCTCTCAACAAGGTAATTGAGGCTTGGCACCCCCTCAATAAGGTGATTATCTTGCAATACCATAGATACATTTCATGAATTCAACACATATATAACATACTTTCATCATCACAGGGTCATCATACACCTATATTTCCTCTCATCAATATACATCATATCTATACCATTGTTTCATCATCATTCGATCATCATTTCATCATCAGATAATCATCATAACACTATTCAACTTATAACACATGCATTGGACCTTCAATTCCTCAAAAAATCCTAGCCAGACATTTTATGAACACTTGGTGGGTGTGTAATGGGGGTAAAAGACTATGCAATTTAGAGATGAAATCATGCAAGAAAATCTATAGTAAAACCATCAATCAACATCTTGCAACACCCCCAAGACACTCACATCAAAACCCCTCATCAAATCCAATATTAGATCCAAGATTAAGATCTCAAAAAATGCTAAAACAACCATACTTTCATGAACTACAATCACTGTGTAGTAAATTTCTCAATGTACAAGAGCCATATGTAAAATCAACTTTAAATCATGCAATATTAGTGAAAGGGAGACTTAGGCATGATGGGTGGAAGTACCCAATGGTTTAACACTACATATCTTGACTTTGGAGAACCCTTAAAGAAGATTGGAAATGGAGACTTGAAGCTTGAATGAGATCCTTGATGAAATCCTTAAAATTGGGACTTGAATTTAGGGTGAAATATGAGTCTAAGTGTTTGAGTGAGTATTGAGGAATATTCAGGGTGATATGAGGGTACAATAAGGCTAAGTATGTGTATTTTTCAAGTGTGGTAACCCTTAGGCCCAAGATTTATAAGCCTTGGACCGAAAAAACTAAAACAGGCACCAAAAACAACAGGGGCGTGTCGCGGAAGCGATGCGAAAACCCACTGAAATCTGCATTTTCTGCACAAATGATTTCTACGAACATGGGCATAAATCCTTCATCCAAACTCCGAATAAGATGAAACTAAGTGCGTTGGAAAGCTAATTCAAAGGGCATCAATTTGGTAGGTCATTTGCCACCCAGCTCTTTTTATGCTAAGAAATATGGCCCTTTAAACTTGACCCTCCTAAATAGTTTTTTTGTGATTTTTGGATGTTGATACGGTTGCTCTAAAATTCAGGTTAGACCCATTTCTCACTCAATTTGACCCCTGAACAAGAATAAGAAGTCATATTTCTGAAATAGTGAACAAAATTTTGGATATATGGAAATAAAGATTCCGAGCATTTTCGAGGCACATTTTAGGGCACTTTTTGGGGTCGTAACATTATCGTCCTCCATGCGAATTCCTAATTACATTTATGTTGTCTAGGGTAATCGAGTCAACGAACCATGGGAAATACAATTCCCAAGTTATCCCTAAATTTAAATGTTTCCTCACATACTAGCATAAAGTTTATTTTATTTTTATGTCCAAATTGTAAACCCCCCCCCCATTTGGAGATTTTAGTTATAAATACTCAAAATGATTGATAGTGAATTCTTGTAGTCAAGCTATGGATTCGACCCTAAACTTTAGTTGCTTTCTTATTGGAGCGTGAACATCATAAAAAATTATGGCATCGTTGCCAGGGAATACGGCTAGGTTTTGACTTGATTTCACTGTTAGTTAGTTCAAGCATTAATTTCTAGATTCTCTTGTATTTTACTTTTATTTTTGTTTTTGTTGTTTGATTCTATTTACAGGGTGTACTAGCTTGTATGCCCAACACAAGGAGCCAAGGTACTCCCTTAGCTCCAATCAATTTAGAGATCTATCGACTTTTTAGAAGAATGGCTCAAGTGAATAAGGATATGGCGGTTGAGAAAGAAATGAATATGAATGATGATATGGGAAGAGAAGAAAATCCACCCCCGAGGGATGATAAACCATAACTTAGGGATTTCAACGAGAACGCTTATGATTGGAACCAATATCATTTGAACCCTATGGCCATGGACGTTACTGGTGTTATAGTGTTTCCCCCACTACTGGTAGATGCTATGTTCTCAGTGTCAAATGGGTTACTTCAAATGCTCCAAAACCGTGGGTTGTTCACAGGGATACCTTCGGAGGATCCCCATCGTCATCTCCATAATATGGTTTTCGTCTATAAGAGTGTCATGGGGACACAAAATCATTCTCTTGATGTCATCAGTTTGCGGGTGTTTCTATTGTCACTAACTGGCAATGCAGCTGTGTGGTTATTTGAGCTTCCTCTTAGTACAATACATGTTGGACGGAGCTTCAGAGAGTGTTTCTAGAAAGATATTTCCCAAGATCAAAGAAGCTAAAACTCAAAGATCAAATAAGCAATTTTGAGCAATTGTTGGGTGACTCTATTAGTACTACATGGGAGAGATTCACCAATTCCTTGAGGATGGTCCCCGATCACAAGATTGTTGATGATGCCTTGGTTTAGATTTTCTATCGGGCACTTGACGAGAATAGTCAAGCTTACACCGACACAATCATGGGATTTATGTTTCTTGACCAACCTTTTGCATTGATAGCCTCTTAGGATGGAGCAAGTGGATAAAACCAACAGAGCATGGGGTCAACAAGAGCGAGGTGCAGTAAAGACTTCTTGTGTGGTCAACACCAACAATGAGCAAGAAAAGGTCAATGAAGAGATCATGGAGCAACTTACTCAACTTCTCATAAGTATAGATTTGGTTTTGAAGCAAAACCAAGCAAGTGTCCAAGTGGTCACTCACCAACCTCCTAAGGCTTCTATATATGAAGATCCATTCTTTGATGAAGATGTTTGTTTCGTAAGTTACCAAGAAGTGGGTTTCCAGAATAACCCCCAAGACTCCAACTCGGACCATTGGAGGCAAGGTTCCAAGAATCAAGGTCAGAACTACAACCGTGATGGTGCATATAAAGACAACCGAGGTGGTTACTATGAAAGAGAGAGAGTGTCGGATGCCGAATGGGGTAGAAGAGATAGCTATAGAAATAGTCCTTATGTGCCGCCCCACAACCATGATGCCGTGCCTAGTACTTTGAGGGTTGAAGAGATGTTTGACAAGTTGTTGAAAAGAGATGACCACCAAAATGAGACCTTGAAGGGAATGAAAGCGGACATTCAAGTATTAACCAAAAATAGAGTCTTACTCTGCGGCGATTAAGCAATCAGAACAACAATTTGGGCAAGTTTCTTCGCAAATGAACCAATGCCAATAGGGCATTTTACCAAGCAACACAGTTCAAAATCCTAAAAACAAATGGCATTGTATGGTAGTCATAGCTTGGAGTGGCAAAAGCACCATAGATCCCCCTATCCCGGTGATTGAGGATGAAGCTCATGAGAAGGGTATTGTTGGTGAAGTTGTGATTGAGGGAGAAGGTTCGAAGAATGTTGGGATGCAAAGAGAAGTAGTAAGGGAGCATGAAAAAGTTAAGTCAATTCCAAAGCCTCCTCCTCCTTTCCCTCAAACTCTTAACAAAAAGGAAGAGGAGGAAAATTCAAACACTTCCTGTCGATGTTGAAGCAACTATCTATCAACATTCACTTTCTAGAAACTTTGGAGAAGATTCCAGGGTACGCCAAATAGATAAAGGATTTGGTGATGATGATAATGTACTGCGATCATGACTAAATGCCTTGTTCAAAAATGAGAGAACCCCGGTGCATTCACCATCCCTTGCACCATTGGTGATGTTTAGGAGCAAGTATTAACCTAATGCCTCTTACAGTTTTCAAAAATCTTGGTCTTGACACCCCTACTCCAACAAGAATGTGGTTATTCATGGCAGATCAAACTATCAAAAAGCCAGAGGGAATACTTCTTGGTGTGCTTGTTCAGGTTGATAAATTCATCTTTCCTGCAGACTTTGTGATCCTTGACTATGAGGTAGATTTTGAGGTGCCCATTATTTTGGGAAGACCATTTTTGGCCACTGGGAGAGCCCTGATGAATATGGATTCGGCTCAGCTTCGATTTAAGGTCAATGATGCAGAGGTCGTGTTCGACATCTGCCAGTTAATGAAACACCCGGATGAATTGAAAAGAGAGGTTTAGGCTCTTGATGATTATTGATAATGGATAATGACTAAGTCGAGCCACGACGTTAAACGAGAGGCTTCTTGGGAGGCAACCCAAGCCTATGTGATGGTTTTTAGTTTGTTTCAAGCTTGTGTGGTTTTTGAAATTTTTAGGTTGTAACATGTTATTTGTTTTTAATTTGAAAGACATTGATTTAATTGTGATGTTTAGAAGATTTTTGTGTTTTTAGACTTGGTCTGCTGGTGGAAATAAAGAACGGAAGACATGAGAACATGGCACTTACGATTCATAGTCACCACTATGATTCATAGTCATGTCTCGTATAGGGAAACAGTGAGTATTGAAAGTTGGCACACACACTACGAGCCAACCTTATGATTCATAGGGTCCCCTACGAGTCGTAAGTGGGGTTCGTAGTGCCCAGGTGTGGACTCACATTTTTTTTAAGTTTTAAGGTTTGCTACGAGACCAGGACGTACGAGCCGTAGCATCTCTTACGATTCATAGTCGGGGTCTCTAGCCCCGATACACAGCTTTTTAAATGATGACCTACTTTAGTATAAAAGTGGTTAAAATAAATTTTGACCCTAAATTCATTTTTCCCTTGCCCTAATTCGACCGAGAATCCCCAAACCCCCTTTATTTTTCACTATTCTGATCACCATCCTGGCTATCCATGTCTTTTCTCCGGCGAGTACTCGGGTGAGCCTACTTTTTTTCTAGGGTTTCGGCATCTCTTTCCCTCTACTTTGCATCAGTTTGATCATTCTCTCATTGGGTAAGCCTCGTGGTTAATTTTAGTGCACTATTATGGTGAGTCTCATTCTTAAATGATGATTGTGTGCTTGAATTAGTCATGAGGATTCATAGCCATGTGCTTATGCCTTGTTTAGATATATGAATTGGGGTTTGAGTGTTTTGAAAATTCTGTTATGATTTGAGCTGTGTTGAGAAATCTTATTTGGGTGGTTGTAGTTGTTAGCAAAATGGTCCTTTGAGTTTATTGTTTGATTGTTGTATGATCATTGTGAAAATTATTTTCAGAATTGAAATTTGAAAAATGTGGTGTGCTTTAATGTGCCACATCTTGTTAGCCTTAATTGTAAGTGTATGGAATTCTCCTTGCATCTCAATAGATTGTTGTGTTGGTAATAAGTGTGAGTTTGGAGATGCATTGTTTATAGGTTTTACATGGAGGTACTGTGGGATTGACTTTGATCTTTGGGGGTAGCGGTTGTTACAATCGCCTTGTTTGGCAGTGGGTATAATTGTATACCAAACTTGATGTATTGCTCTAATATTGCCAATGCTTGGCTTTTGTTTGAGTTGTTTGTGGTTCTTGTGGGAACACTGCAGGCACTATAGGTTCCTTCTGTCTTCAGCTACGAGGGTTCCCCATGACTTGTAGGTAGTGGCCCCTCGTAGAAGGCACCATTCACCTATGGTCTCTTTATATATCTCATACGACACCCACCTACGACTCATAGCATCTACTATGGCTCGTAGTGGGGGGTTTCGTAAGTCTGAATAAGGTTTCAAAAATGTCTCTGAAATGAGGTAAGGAGGAAAGACTACAACTCATAGGGCACCCTACAAGTTATCACTGCACCTCATATCTGGTTCCAGATTGCATTTTTCTCAGAGATCTTGGTATTACGAGTCCAGAGTATGACTCGTAAGTCACCCTATGACTCATACCTGCACCTCATAGCTACAGATCTGGAACTGTATCAGTGATGTTTCTTTTAATTTCAATGTTACATTTTGCTTCTTGTTCTTTGTTAGATGATCCCTCTTTGGCCGAACATCTTGAAGCTCACTTGTTGCTGTGTAGTTGATTTCCAGTATAATGCCTCCAAAGGATAAATGAGCGATCCAAATGTTTCAACGGAGATTGGTTGATGAGTCTTTCGATACTGAGCGATCCTAGGGGTCTGTTACAGTTCATAAGGTCAAATTAGACGGAGGCTAATGTGCCTCAAACCCCACGCACCTATGGAAGTTAGTAGTTCCTCCCAGTATGACGAGGAGGTACAGAAGGTCATAGAGACGGGTCTAAAAGTAGTTTACCATAGATGACCCCCACGCATTTGGGGTCAGAGTCAGAGTCTCAGAGCACCTCACAAGCCCCGAAGGAGGAAGTACAATCACAACCCCCAGCCAGCCCCAGATGGTGCGTTATAGGAATGAAAGAGATTTATGACCAGGGGTTAGAGCCAAATGGATAAGGCAAACTGATTAGACAGTTCCACGAGGAGTCTAGGCTAAATGACTATGGGTTGGATAGGGTACCGAGATTAGATGCTGAGTTAGACACACACGGACCACGATGGATTACACAGCAATTGGGCAAGTATGCCTCTTACTTAGTCCATGAGTTTTATGCAACCTACCTTGCTGTACTACGCTGAGGCCTACCAAAGAACATGAGGCCGATTGAGCAACCTCTTTTATGAGTGGTTTCGATCAAGAGTCGGAGAGTTGATATCTAGGAGGAGACGATCATCCTGGTTCAGTTTGGGACCAACTGCAAAGTGCCTCAGTCCACCGCAGAGTATGATGGTCGCATTGCCAAAATGAGAAGAGCAGTGAATAAGAAACACGTTGGGGCCAAAACCGAGCTACTGCAGTGGATTACCAGTCAGATATGCGAGGAGGGCTTCGATTTGACGTGGGTCACAAACCACGTTGGTTCGATAGTGAAAGGCCCCCTCTCTTTCTGGGCCAAGTTTTGGTGGTCGATTATCCGTTGGCGTATCCGGCTCACTTTCACGAATAATGTGATCACCCTAGACTGAGCCATGTTATTATCCAGCATCCTAGTTGGTTATGAGATAGATTGGGCCTACATTATCTCTGAGCAGATTCACGAGTCTGCCATCCGGATGAGCACCTCACTGCCATTCCCTATTTTGATCCACCATTTATGTAGTGTAGTAGGTGTTCGTGTCGACACCCACTAGGACCAGCATATAGACACCATACACACCATGGATCCCAACCTGATAAAGGCTGATGAGAACCCAATGTCCCTACCATGTACAGCTCCTCCGGCCATTCCAAATCCATTCCCGATTGCGCCCCAGACTTAGGGTATGAATCCAGCCACCACCAGTACTACTCCAGGGCCTTCCCTAGCTATTGAGATCGAGTCCACACCGTCTTCCAGTACTCCTGCACCAGCATCATCAACTATGTAGGTTGATTCTCTTATCTCTATTGTTGCTTTTAAGGCACTGGTGCGCACGGTAGGTACAACGGAGCTCAGGCTGCAGGTTTTAGCAGCTCAAGTCAGACCATCGGTTAGCCAGACTGTTCGGGACTCAGAGGAGAGGGCAAAGGCATTCGCACTCGATTTTGTGGATGAGAGAGTTAGAGTGGTGGATATCTGAGTGGAAGCATTCGAGGCGAGAGTCTAGAGAAGGCTTGAGGGTGCTCGGCATGCTAACACGAGCATAGTGACAGAGGAGTTCGCCAAGTTTAAGGCCGACTTATTATAGATGTTAGCAGCCCTTGTTGCAGTCTTTGCGGTGGCACCGGTGGGTGATGAGGTTTTGGAATGGTCAGCTGATCGCCCGCACGCGCACGGGAAGAGGACCTTTGAGACGGATGACCCGGAGATGAGCTAGAAGAGGCCCAGACCTGATGACCCAGCAGCACTACAGGAGAAGCCGATACCAGAGGCAGTGGTGCAGGAGTTGATGCTCATGGCGGCTATACAGAGAGACCAGGCGCAGCAGACGACCCATGGAGAAGGTAGTTCACTTGCAGCTGCAGCCCAGACTACTGAGGAGGAAGCCGTGATCCAAGACCCTGCCGACCAAATAGATGTCAGTGCTTGAGCTCCATGATGTTTGATTTTTGACCCCAGCACTTGTTTTCTATCTATGGATACTTTTTTCTTTTTGTTGGATTATGTTTTTGTTACGTTGGTTTTGGATTTGTTTAAATGTTTTGTCTTTAATGTTCTTTCACTTTTGTTTTGGATGTTTAGTTTTAAAATATTGGTTTTTAATGTGTGTGTGTTTATATATATGTCACACCCCAAAGTCCCGTAGGGCAGACTGGCACCTGTTGCCGATAAGGCCCGAGAGAACCAACCTGTAACTATATGCGTTATATACATATCATAAGGTGTTTCTACCTTTAACATGCCTTAAAGCTGATAAACAGTGATAACAAGCCAAAGGAAATGCATATGACTAGGCCGTTAGGGCCACGGTGTCTAAAGTACGAGACATGCCTTCAGTTTGACTTTACATAGTCTACAAAGCCTCGAAATGAAGAGAAACATCTGACAAGGGTCGGGACAGGCCCCGCCTCAGCTAACTGTACAATATAAACATAAACTCTAGACATATGCAAAGCCCTGAAGCAACATGGATCTTGGTGACAGCAGCTGAATATCCTGTACTCCTACTGGGGAGATCTACTAGCACCTGTACCTGCAGCATGAAATGCA
>JAPFFP010027051.1:0-15976 GCA_026153255.1 Solanum medicagineum | reverse complement strand
CTTTTTTTCTTAAACAACATGTGTCAAGTAAAGGGTTGCCACATAAAATGAAATGGAGGGAGTATTTTTTTTTTTTTTAAGAGACCAAGCTAGATTTCAAAAGTGCAACCCTTTTGTAGGTTAGTGATGATGTCGCACAATCACTTAGGTGGTGAAGTACTAACCCCACACTAGGTTGGTGATAATGTCGCTCCATCACCTAGGTGGAGAAGTACAAATCCTTTCCTAGGTTGACGAGTACACCCCTATCTAGGTTGATGATGCCTCCCCATCATTAGGTGGAGAAGTACAAACCCTTCCCTAGGTTGATGAGTACAAACCCCAAGCTAGGTTATACTGGTTCTTAGTCCCCCCGAATTGGGCATCGTCTAATGCAACACTTTATAGAATTTATCATATATATAAGCTCATTTCATCATCATATAGTTAATCATAACTTATCTCATGCTTTGTACCTTCTACCCCTCAAGAAACCACATCCGAACATTTTATCAAGCACCTAGAGGGTGTGTAATGCTAGTATAAAATCATGAAATATAGAGATGAAATCATACAACAAAATTCATTGTAAAACCATCAATCAATACCTTGCAACACCCTCAAGAAATATACATCAAAAACCCTTCTCAAATCTTACAATAGATCAAAGATTTATAGCTCAAAAAACATAGCAAAACAATCACAACTTTACTTAGCATTAACATAGTGTGTAGTGAAATTCATAATAAGCAAGACCTGTTTGTAAATCAACTTTAAATCATGCAATTTGAGTAAAAAGAAGCTTGGGTATCATGGGTGAAAGGATCCCATAAAAGAAACTCGCATACCTTAGCTTGGAGATGAACTTGGTGAAGATTAGACATGGAGACTTGAAGCTTGAAAAAGAACCTTGAAGGAAAACCTTAGCTTAGGATGAGGGTTTGGGACTTGAGTTTGGGGAGTGAAAATATGACTAAGGGTTCAAGTGAGTATTGGGAAATGTTTTGGGTAATATGAGGGTGCAATTTGTCTATGTATAGCTAAAAACACGTATGGGAACACTTAGGCCCAAGACTCAGAAGTCTTAGAACGAACTAAAAAATATAGGCCACTTTTCTTACAGTCCGTGACGCTGATTTGCCACTGGAAATTGCATCCTTGGAATTTCATAATTGCTAATCTTTAGATCTTAAATCGGGGTTATCTCTTCTTCACCTAATTTTGACCCTCTGATCAACAATATGAAGTCAGATTTTCGAAATAGCAAATGGATTTTGATATATATAGAATATAATATTTTGGGCATTCCGAGTCATATTTTCAAGAACTTTTGGGGTCTTTTCAATATCTCCCCCTTTGGGAACATTCGTCCCTGAATGTAAAAGAGACATACAAGACAAGAATGATAATAAACAAACCAGCCCCAACCTAAATGCAACATTACATTTAAAACACCATTTTCAAAATCTCAGCACAAGTGTAAAATAATCATAGCCAACTTAAACATGAATGCATAGTAATGACATAGGGGCTGAAATACAAGACTTGAAATGACATAGGGGACTTAGAATTAGTACCTTTGGCTTGAGTGGAGTGGAAAAGATAAGGGTGCCGCTTTTGCATGTCGACTTCGGCCACCTAAGTAGCACTTTCATTTGTTGGTTCCTCCAAAGGACCTTTATGGATGCTACCTCCTTGTTCCTCAATCTTTCAATTACCCATATAAGATCTGAACCGGAACCTCCTCATAAGTCAAGTTCTCCTCAACAACACCCACAAAATCAAGATGCATAATAGCATTAGGATCGCCAACACATTTTCTCAACATAGAGACATGGAACACAGGATGAACCAAATTTACATCACTAGGTAACTTCAACTCATAGGATACCTTGCCAACCCTTTTCAAGATCTCATAAGGACCAACATATCTTAGACTCAACTTCCCCTTTTTACCAAAATGGACCATACCTTTCATTTAAGAAACTTTCAACTAAACCCAATCACCTACTTTGAATTCAAGGTCTCTTCTTCTCACATCGGCATAAGATTTTGGATAACTTTGTGCTGTTCTTAATCTTTCCCTAATCATTCTAACCTTCTCAAGAGCCTTAATAATCAAATTCGTTCCCCTCTCCAATTTCAAACCAACCAACCAGTGATCTACAACCTCTCCCATAAAGATCCTCAAAAGGAGTCATACCGATGCTAGATTGGTAGCTATTGTTGTATGCAAACTCAATCAAAGGAAGGTGGTCATTCCTACTACCCCTCAACTCTAATAGACATGTCCAAAGCATATCTTCAAGGGTTTGAATTTTCCTTTCGGCTTGGCCATCCGTTTGAGGCTGGAAGGTTGTACTAAGGTGAACTTTTGTACCAAGACCCCTTTCTCCAAAGTTGTGAGGTGAATTGTGAACCACGATCCAACATGATGGACTAAGGAAGCCCATCCAACCTCACTATCCCATGGATGTACAACCTTGCAAACTCTTCATCCCCATATGTGGTCTTAACCAGTAGAAAGTGAGCCGATTTCATCATCCTATGAACCACCACCCAAATAGAATCAAAACCTTTGCTAGTCTTGGGTAAGCCAACCACAAAATCCATAACAATCACCTCCAAATTCGAAGTGGGAATCTCTATGTCTTGGGTTAGGACTCCCAGACTTTGATGTTCAGCTTGGATTGTTGACAACTATGGAAACCGGAAATGAACTTGGCAATGACCCTCTTCATGCCTCCCCACCAATACGCATCCCTCAAGTCTCTATACATTTTGGTGGAAGCGGGGTGAATAGAATAAGAAGAATTATGGGCCTCATCAAGAATTTTCTCTCTCAAACCATCAGTACAAGGATTGCACAACCTACTTTGGTACCTAAGGGCACCATCTCCCCCTTGGGAGAAAGCTCTACTTTTCCCTCTTTCACCAAGGCCTCCAATTTAAGTAAGGAGGAGTCAAGATCTTGTTTTGCTATCACCTCATCAACCAAGGAAGATTTGGAACCATCAACAACAACAACACCATTGTCCACTTCTTCCAACCTAACCCCCCAATCTAGCCAATCTATGCACCTCCAGACATTTACATACCACCATCAACATGAGCTAGGCTAACCATGAACACCTGACTCAAAGCATCCTCCACTACATTTGCCTTACCCAGATAATAATGCATACTCATGTCATAATCTTTGAAAAGTTCTAGCCACCTTCTTTGTCTCAAGTTGAGATCTTTTTGAGTGAATACATATTAGAGGGTCTTATGATCGGTGAAAACATCAGCATGCATTCCATATAGTAATGACGCCAAATCATTATTGCAAACACCATGGAGGCCAATTCAAGATCATGGGTAGGGCAGTTCTTTTCATGCACTTTGAGTTGCCTAGAAGCATAGGCTATGACCTCACTATTTTGCATTAGCACATAACCCAAACCAATTCTAGATGTGTCAAAATACACAACAAAACCCTCAAGTCGATTTGTAATGACAATATAGGAACAGAAACAAGCCTATCCTTCAATGTTTGGAAGCTTCTGTCACATTCATCGATACACACAAACTTAACCTTCTTTTGAGTCAATTTGGTCATATGGGAAGCAATGGAAGAGAACCCATTCACAAACCTTCTATAGTAACCCGCAAGGCCCAAGAAGCTCCTAATATCTGACAGGGTCAGCGGTCTAAGCAAATTCCTAATAACATCGATTTTCTTAACATCCACTTTTATACTGTCCCCCGACACCACATGTCCTAAGAATGCAACCTCTTTCAACAAAAATTCACACTTGTCATATTGAATATAAAATTTCTCCTCCCTTAATCTTTGCAAATCACCCTCAGATGACCCGTATGTTCCTCCCTACTATGTGAATAGATCAAGATATCATCAATGAAGACCACAACAAAGGAATCAAGGTAGTGTTTGAAGACCCTATTCACATGAAGATGGCTGGTGCATTAGTCAACCCAAAACGACATCACAACAAACTCAAAATGCCCATATCTAGTCCAAAATGCTGTCTTAGGACTATCACACTCCCTCACCCTCACTTGGTGATACCCTGACAAAAGGTCAATCTTAGAGAAGAAGCTAACCTCTTGCAATTGATCAAACAATTCATCAATCCTTGGAAGGGGATATCTATTCTTTATAATGACCCTATTGAGTTGTTAGTAGTCAATACACATTCTAAGTGACCCATCCTTCTTTTTCACAAACAACATCGAAGCACACCAAGGGGACTGAATAGGTCTAATAAATCTCTTTCTCAACAAATCTTTCAATCTCTCCTTTAACTCCTTCAACTCCGTCGGGGCCATATGGTAAGGTCAAATGGAGATAGGTTGAGTATCGGGAAGGACATTTATGCCAAAACCTATCTCCTTTTCAGGAGGGACACTAAGGAAGTCATTTGGAAAGACATTAAGAAACTCATTTACAACTGGAACTAACTATATGGGAGGGACTTTGGACTACATATCTTTAACCCTCACAAGGTGGTAAAGACACCTCTTAGAGATCAACTTACGGGCTTTAATGCATGAAATGAATCTACCATTTGACCACCACATCTTTACTCTCCCACTCAAGGACGAGTTCATTTGGAAATTGCTTGACCCTATAGGTTTTACAATCAATAGAAGCATAGTACGCATGCAACCAATCCATCCCAAGAATGACATCAAAATCCACCATGTCTTATTCAACAACATCACAAGGCAACAACTTATGCAATATGCAAATAGGACAACTTCTATAAACTTTCCAATCAACAGTAGAAGCACCAATAGGAGTAGACACTTCATATAACTCATGTAACAACTCGGGGACAATATGGAATTTTTAGCAACAAAATGGGTAACAAAGGGAAGAACAGCACCCGGATCAATCAAAGTATACTTATCAAAGTCAAGGATTTTCAACATACCGGTAACAACCTTGGGGACCTCACCAACCATTTGCCTCCCATGTTGAGCATAAAATGGATAGTGACTTGGGGCACCACCTTGAGGAACACCTCTCCCCAACGGAATTGCATTTGCACCCTGACCCTTGCCACAGAATCTTGGACAATCCACCCTTTTGTGGCCAAGCTCCCTACAATCGAAGCATGCATTTGAACCCTTCAAACATGGGCCCCTATGACTCTTCCCCACACGTAGGACACATATCAATGGGAGCCACAACTCCAACACCTTGAGGCCTAGGTAGGTCATTGGCAAACCCTCTATTAGTAACATGATGAGACACTTGGCCATGACGGACCCGACCATCCCTTTGGAACTTACCCCCAAGTCGGGCTCTCTTGGCCTCATGCTCCCTTCTCTTCCTTAATATCTCCTCCTCCATTTTCTAAGCATAGGTCATCAACCGAGACAAGACCATGTCATAAATTAGCATGGCAGATCGACATTCTTTAGTTACCAAGTCGGATATCCCTCTCACAAACTTGTTCATCCTAGATCTAGGATAGGCCACCAAATGTGGAGCATACTTTGAAAGTTGATTAAACTTGAGGGTACACTCCCTCACACTCATAGTACCTTGTTTCAAGTTCATAAACTCCACCAACTTAGCTCCCCTAAGCTCAAGAGGGAAAAATCGACTAAGGAAGGCCAATTTGAACTCCTCCCAAAGCACCATATTACCAATCCCCTTCTCAACCTTCCATTGATCATATCATATTTGAGCTACCCCTTTGAGTTGGTACACCGCCAATTCCGCCTTTTCATTTTGCCGAACACCCATGATATTCAAGATCATGTAGACCTCATCAATGAACACTTGTGGATCTTCATCCACCTTTGACGCATAATCTGATATAATAGATATAAGAACTCAATGTAACCTAACTAACTCCTAGATATATAACTTGGTATAATCCTTAGGATTAAAAGTAGTTTTCACAAAGAAGTATGAGCCAACTTGGTTATCCTATCAACCAAATTGAGTAGTATTGCTTTCAAGTTCGAGGCAAACCAATCACAAAGTCCATGTTTATATCTTCCCACCTCCAAGTAGGAATCTCAATATGTTGAGCTAAAACATCGAGATTTGGTGTTCTACCATCACTTGTTGGCAATAATAACACTCGGATACCAACTTTTGGCAATAATAAAACTTTGATACCAACTTAGCTATGTCTTTCATCATACTATGCCCCCAATATACTTCTCTCAAGTTACAATACATTTTGGTATATCTCGGATGTACAGAATAAGGAGTGTTATGGACCTCTCTCAAAATCAACTCCCTAAGACCATCAAGTTCCGGAACACACAACTAATCTTGATACCAAATGACACCATCTCCCCTTTGTGAGAAAATCTCTATCTTCTTTTCTAAAACACTTTTCTTTAGTTCCATTGATGATGAATTTTATCTTGTTTTGCTTTAACATCAACAACCACAGAAGACTCAGCACCAATCTGAACATAAGTACCACTTTCATTAGAATTAGCTAACCTAACACCCAATCTAACCGATCGGTGCACATCCCTCACCAACTCTTTATTGGTATTATCAAGATGAACCACATTTTCCACAAATATCCTACTATGGGTGTAAGGCCTCACATTTTCAAAGATTTAAAAGTGCCTAAGAGATCAATTTTGGAATTTTCTAAGTAAAAGTAGTTAGCACGAAGAATTGTATGGCTCGTATGTTGTTCCAAGGATCATAGGTTATGCTCATGAAATAGAGGGTAGACTTGGTGATAAATGGTTTTCTGAAGTATGGAGTATGAGTTACCAACATAGCTCATACATTGATTGGAAGGTCATAGCTCATGTCATGGTTTGAGATTAAGAGAAAGTTTCTAAGTGTACAAAATATTACTAGACGAGACCCCTTTTCACAACCCATGGATTGGACCATAGCCCGTAAAATAGGTCCCATAGTCTTGTTCAGCAGAGTTGTAAAAGTGGCAATTTTGACCTTTCTGTCACTACCCAAACCTAGAGTATAGACGTGACAAAGCACAAGGGGAACCCGAATGGACCCCAAGCAAGCCTCCTAGAACATTATTACACATCCTTGGTCGTGGAAACAATAAATCAAGCATCAAGAGATAAATAAGTGGGTCAATCGAGGCTAAAGGGAAACACTCTCATACCATAGACATCAAGAAAAATTAAGACAAGGCTCTTAGCATAGATACATAAAATGTCCAACAAACACCTCTAATAAATAGTTAAGAGCGGGGGCCAAGACAAAGTAACCAGGCTCACCCTCACAGACAAAATAGACAAGAAAGAGGAATATCTTAATACATAATAAGTGCAACATAGACTAAGGTCCCCGAAGTGGAGGACTCACCAACTAGCTTGAGTAGTATCGAACTAGCCACGTGGACGAGGATGATCAACTTGGGCACCGGTTCTTACATGGTGTTATCATACAGGCATAGAGTATGTGTTAGTACTTTTGAATGTACTAAGTATGTAGGATGCAATGTAACAAAAATTAGGCATCATAATCAAAATGCATAACAATTGGCAATAGGCATAATATAACAATATGGTATGTATGACCAATGCATAAGTAAAACATGCTCAAGTAGCTCATGCTCATATAGGATATCATATGTGTAGAAGAGACCAAGCTAGATTTCCGAAGTACAACCCTTTTGTAGGTTAGTGATGATGTTGCCCCATCACTTAGGTGGTGAAGTACTAACCTCTCACTATGTTGGTGATAATACTATGCCACCACCTAGGTGGAGAAGTAGACACCCTTCCCTAGGTTGGTGAGTACAAACCCCCATCTAGGTTAGTGATGATGCCGCCCCATCACTAGGTGGAGAAGTACAAATCCTACCCTAGGTTGATGAGTACAAACCCCCATCTAGGTTATCCAGTTTCTTAGTCCCCATGGATTGGGCATGGTCTAACGCAACCCTTTATATAGAATTTATCATATAAATATGTTGATTTCATCATCATATAGTCAATCATAACATATCTCAAACTTTAGACCTTCAACTCCTTAAGAAACAACATTTGCACATTTTATCAAACACTTAGAGGGTGTGTAATGCTTGTATAAAATCATGAAATATAGAGATGAAATCATGCAAGAAATCCATTGTAAAACCATCAATCAACACCTTGCAACACCCACAACCAATATACATCAAAATCCCTTTTCAAACCTTACAATAAATCAAAGATTTATAACTAACAACATAGCAAAACAGTCGCAACTTTACATAGTAAGCAAGACCCATTTGCAAATCAGCTTTAAATCATGCAATTTGAGTAAAAGGTGGCTTCTGTATCATGGGTGAAAGGAACCCATGAAAGAAACCCACATACCTTAGCTTGGAGATGAACTTGATGCATATTGTAGATGGAGATTTGAAACTTGAAGAAAAACCTTGAAGGAAAACCTTAGCTTAGGATGAGGGTTTGGGACTTGAGTTTGGGTAGTGAAATATGACTAAGTGTTCGAGTGAGTATTGGGAAATGTTTTGGGTAATATGAGGTTGAAATTTGGCTAATTATGGGCAACAACACGTTTGGGAACACTTAGGTCCAATAGGAATGCTATGATATGTTGGCTTTTCACTGATTTTGTCCGGATTTTAGAATTTTGACCAAAAAGTTTTGAAAAGAATGTTTTTTCGGTAAAGTTTGTAACTTCGTTTTTGGGGATTTTCTAGGTCTTTTAGAGTTCGTTTCTGGTCGAAATTTTGTTTGTAGACTCAGGGTGACCTAGGGACTATTTTTCAAGAATTTTGTAAGGATTTTTGGTGTGGTCCCTTTTTACCATTTTAAGCGCTATTGATGTATTTGTCGCCCTTTGTTCAAGTTTTTACAGCCAATTCAATCATATTGACCTTGTGATTTTATTCTAACAGCTTCGCAATATTTGGAAGTGATTTGAATAGGAAAAGCTTGGCTAGATTGACTCAGAGCAAGATACATCTGATGCCAAGTGGCCTAGGTATTTTTGACCTTAGGTTGAGCTGAAATGTTGCATATTTGAGTTGGAATGTATAGAAATATATGGGAAATGGCTTGAGTTGTGGTATTTATGTTGTATATAGCTTGTTGTGAATCTGTATTTATTATAATATATAGTGATATGGGACTACAATTGTTGTATTGACGCTTGTGTCAGTGGTACCTACTACACTAGCTGAATTCTTATACAGTTTGGTTACGAAAGGGCCCGAAAGGGGCTAGTTGTATGAGTGAGACCCCGTGTTTCTTGTCTTCCTTAATATATATTAAATAATATATATGTTATTTTTAATAGAACCTAAGGATAATAAGGCTGCCAATAAATGGTAATATCAAGGACATAAAGTTTTAAGCTAAAGAAATCCCCTAAAGACACATTCAAGCTTAAAGAAATGGCCAAAGTGGCACCTTGCCCTTTTCGGATGGTTTAAAATGGGTTTCAATTTTTGAATGGGACTAAATTGTATAATTTTTAAATAATGGATTTTTAAAGGTTAATTTAATAGCACAAAGGGCATATGTTTAGTGTTGGAATCAAGAAAGCACAAGATAAAGGTTGGTCAAATTACTATAAGTTTCTTTAAGAAATCCTTCTTAAATTTGGGTCAAATGTATCAGCCCATATCACCCAAGATATAATGATTTAGAAGGTCCTTGACCTATCATATTGAACAACTATGAGTCTATTTTGCAACGCACAAAACCATGAATCAAACAGACTTCACAATAAAAAGTTATAACAGTTTTACTATGACTGCCAAAGCAGGAAACTGGGTTATGAGCCGGGTCGGGTCAACCCACCTAGATGTCGTAAAGCTCAAAAGAGTCCCATTTCGTCCCAAATGGTTTGGGAACTAAAGAGAAAGCACTCTCAAGGTATCCATGTGATTGAGGTATGTTTTTCACACTTTTACCGTTAAAATTCATCCCCACACCTAGAAATATGTGCCTTAAGCTTTGCAATTGTTTTCCCCTCCTATTAGCTGTGTTTGGGGCTATTTTTAGGCATTAAAAAAGTGGTTTTCTTGTTGGTTATGCTTGATATGCATCTGGTGTATTCAGGTAATAATCTTGGGACTCTTTTACTGTCATTTTTATGATGTTTTATCAGTGATTAATCACGTAAATACTATTTGATGAATTTTGTCATTAATGCTCAATTCTGGATTGTTTATAGGTGACATTAAGCTCTGTATATATATTTGTTGCAAAACTTAGGATATAAGGAAAAAATCCTATGAACAAACTTTGGGCAATAGGATGTCCGTTGGGAAGGTATGTTAAGGTCAAGCTCCATCCCTTCTTTTAGCACGAAATTCGGAAAGTTTCCCAAAATGTCAAATGCAATATCTTACTATTCTGTTGCTAGAAAGACTTTCTATGAAAGGCATTGCAATTGAAACTGAGTTATTTTCATAGTAGTATTAGGTTGACATTCCATTTGCTTGCTTAGACAGGACATTCAATATCTATATATCATTTGGTCGATTTTCTTGACTACCTTTCCATATGTTCGAGGTGTTTCTCTTCTTGGTGTACGTTATTAAAATAAATGTAGATCACTACGGGAATGTAGTATTCATAATCAATCCTTCTTCCATACTAAAAATATAATTGAAGCACTTAACAAATAATGTATTTATTCCAATAATTTCTAGTGTAATGCTCCTATTTAAACTACTGAGGCACTTGATTCTATTTAAATACTTTATTTTACTAATTCACATGGGACTAAGTATAATCTTTATGTAAAGCACCTTTATGAACATTTTCAGAGTTCAGGTCTCATTCTAAATGTTGAGTTAAATTGTCACACTTATTCGAAAGACATGTAAGATCCCATGAGTCTTGTGTATATGTTGCGACAATGATTATGATATTATGAGGATAAGTATACCAATGAGCAAAGATTGGCTAAATTTATGCTATGGGTAGGTGCATTCAATATTCATATCATACATGGCACATTATGCATGAACTTTAAGCTATAATCAGAGGTATGAGGCTAACTTTCCCAAATGATTATATATATGTAGATGGTATAGATGGCCACAGGTTAGCAAATTTGATGGCATATATGCATATATATGTGTGTGCGTGTATGTATGTATGTATTCAGCACATGCGATACTCAAGCATACCATGCATATTTTATCAGTAGGAGGTTTATTGTTGGCCATTAAGGTTATTTGAGTTTTGGTTACAGGTAGTATTTCTATTACCCTTTTTACTACTGTTATCTGTGGTTTTACTTCTGCCTTACATACAAGTACATGTTTATTCGTACTAACGTCTCGTTTCTTGGGGACGCTATATTTTATTCTTTGCGTGTAGGTTCAAGTAAGGACTCTGATTTACCCCTCCACTAGGATCCCAGTTCAATTGTGAGTTGGTAAGCTCCACCACTTCTTGGAGATTTCACAAGATGCTTACTTTTTGTTGTAAATTTGGGTATAGTCAGCGCCCTATCCCGGCGGTATTAGTGGTTCCTTTAGAGGCTATTGTGGACATGTTATTTGGATTGGTTCTTTTATGCCTTTCAGTATCTATTCATAGGATTGACATGTATATATAGTGTGTCTCTGTGCCTCTGTTGTTGCATCCTTGTCAGCTAGCTAGTATTTTATCTTTTTGGTTTACCTATCTTGATGTACTTGATTTGGTGTTGACTAGGTCATGACTTAAATAGTCCAGTCTTAGTTTTTCAGACGTTATGAAGCCTGATTTTATTTTTGACCCAAGTTTTGTTGACTAGCATGTTTAATGGCTTACTCGGCCAATAATGGTATCGAGGGCTAGTGACACCTCCCCTCTTTTTGGGGTGTGACAAACATGATATCAGAGCAGGTTATGTACCAGGGAGTCCACAATGTCGTGTCTAGTAGAGTCTTGCTTATGGGTGTGTTGTATAATCAGGAGGCTAGAGGCATTTAGGAATGGTTACCTTTCTTGCACTTAATAGATCGTGTTATAGAAAAAAGCTATAGGAACATATGCAGTCTTAATCGTGCTTTGTAGTTTGTTTTATTTGTCAGGCTATCTAAATTCAGGAGACGACACAACATGAGGTAGGTATGGATCCAGGAGAAGGTACCAATCGTTCTTTGCCTGGACAAGCAGATTTAGTCCACTTTGACGCATATAGAAAGCCTCTAGTATCTATAGTACCAGATTCTGCAAGAGCTGAAGGCAAAAGAGGTCTACTACCCCCAACTCCACAAGCGATTGGGGCGCAGGGTATAAGAGATGTTGTTCAGCTACTGACTAGGATAGTTTCTATTCATGAGAGATAAATAAAAGTGAGAGCAGATGCCAGAATGGATCATATAGAAAGCTCAAATGTATGAGAGTTTCTTCACTTGGCCCCTCTATTATTTACAGGATCCAGTCCCACCGAGGATAGGTAGGACTTTATAGACCATATGTATAGGGTATTAAGGGTGATGCATGCTTCTGTCACTGAGACATTGGAGTTGGCTTCTTTTCGACTACGTGGTGTCGCCATGTTGTGGTACAAGGCATGGGAGAGATCCAGAGGACCTGATGCTTCACCAACAGAGTAGGAAAACTTCTCTAATGCTTTTTTTAGCCCTTTACTTGCTATGGGAGGTTCGAGAGGTCCGTCTTGACTAGTTTATCAGTTTGAGGCAAGGGGATATAAGCATAACGGAGTATAGCCTTAGGTTTAATTATTTGGCTAGATATGCACCAGATGTTGTATGATTGGCTAGATATGCACTAATTGTTGTATAGTTTAATTATTTGGCTAGATATGCACTTGATATTGTATGAATGATGAGTGCAAGAGTTCATCGTAATGTGGATGGTTTGGGGGATCATTTTATCAAAGACTATAGGATAGCCTCTTTACAGGATGGTTTCCCGCATACAGGCTTTTGCTCAGACTACAAAGGACCTTTCTCGGCAGATTCGGAATACCTATAGAGATAGGGAGAGATAAGAGGACTCATACTATAGGGTCTTATAGGGATCCACAGGGTGATGTTAGGCCTCCTTTTTATTGTTATCCACCTCCGTCAGTGGATAGTTCCTTATCACATATTCAGGGCTTGCGATTTGATCATTATACTCAGTCAGGCTTGGGACAGAGTTCAAACCTTCCTGAGAGTTGTGCATAGGAGTGCTCTACACAAATGAGACAACGTACTCCTCCTTGTGCACAATGCAGTAAGCTTCATAGTGGGTTGTGTAGAAAGCGTTAAGGTGCATGTTACTATTATGGGCTGATAGGTCATTCTTTAGCCAGTGCCTAAGGTTAGGTAGATGTCATGACCCAAGCCTAGGACCTAGACGTGACATGCAAAATGGGAACTCCAAGGGACCCAAACAAGTATCTTAGCGTATCAGTTACACATCCTTTGGTCGTGGAAGAAAAGTAAACGACAACAAGAATATAAACAAGGGAAAAGCTACTAAGGGAAGTCTTCCATAATCATGAAATACTCAAGAGTCAAGATCAAATCATAGATACATCAATTAATCCAACAACACCTCTAAACATAGATTGGGCCGGGGCCAAGACACATTTTGGGCTAACCCTCATAGTATCAAATGTTCAACATAAAGAGATGATCAAAGCAAGAGTAGTATAGCTAGTGTCCCTGAACTTGAGGACTCACCAAAGCTTATCTTCAAGATTCCAAAAACTAGCCACGTGGAGGATTATCAAGAGCAGCTCTGCTTCCTACATAGTAACATCATGTAGGCATAATGTATGCGTTAGTACGTTTGAATGAATTAAGTATGTAGGAAGCAATGCACCAAGACATAAGCGAATATAGTCAAAATGCATAATCATAAGAAATGAATAAATATAGTATCAATATGTCATGCATAACCAATGCTTTCGGTAAAACATGCTTGCAAATCATATAACTTGCAAATATAGATTACATGTGTAGGAAGAGACCATAGTCATAGACCAAGCAAGCTATTACTTTGAATTCAAGGCATGTCCCCTTGGAAGGTGATTGAGGTACTTACCCCTTAACGTGGCATTATGGGCATGTCACCCCCCGAAGAGGTGGTCAAGGTACATACACCTCAATGTGGTAGTACGGGCATGTCACCCCCCACGAGGTGGTCACGGTACATACCCCTCAACATGGTAGTACGGGCATGTCTTCCTTAGACGAGGTGGACAAGGTATGTCACCCCTCAACAAGGTGGTTGGCATGTCACCCCCAATGAGGTGTGGTCAACTTTTAACACTAAAGATACATTCATGAATTCAACACAGACACACAATCCCTTCATCGTCATATAGTTACTTGATTCGTAACAGATGCAATAGATCATCAATAGCTCAAGAATCCTTGTCAAGACATTTTATCAAACACTTGGCAGGTGTGCAATGTTAGTTCAAAATCATGCAATTCAAGAGTGAAATAATGTGAGAAAACTTAACGTAAATCAACCCACCAATACATAGTAAAACCCTCATGTAATATACCTTGAAACCTATCCACAAATCTCATAATAGATCATAGTTTCATAGCCTAAAATATACATAGACACAATAGATAAACCATCTCATAGTATAGCTTGAAATAGGTAGACATGTGTTTCCAGTCAACATTTTATAAAATTCCAACATAATTTGTAATCATAATTTATAATAAGTAATACCCATAAGTAACACAACTTAGAAACATGCAACTTACATAAAAAGGAAGGTTAGGCACCATGAGTAAAAGGACTCAATGGTCGAAACCCACAAACCTCAAATTTGGAAATTTCCTTGATGTAGACTTAAAGAGAACTTGAAGCTTGAATGAAGTTCTTAATATCTAGAACTAAACTAGAGACACTTGAATTTGGATGAAATATTTGGCTTAGTATTAGAGAGGGTTTTGAGAGTGTTTTGAGTGATATAGAGTTGAAAAATGGCTAAGTTGTGACACCCCGTAACTCCATCCTCTTATGTATCCGTGTTTCAAGCCTTATTTGTCTTGGTGGAGAGTGTATTAGGGTCATGGAAAACTTCTAGTACTTAGAATTAAAAGGAACTAAACCCTATTCAAAAGGATCAAAATCACTACTCTCATCTCAAACACGCTCTCAAATTCTCTCAAGAGCCTCTATCAAAACCCCAATACAAATTCAAGAAAACACAAGAGCAAGCTTTGGATTCCCAGATCCACTTCCAAACTTCAAGTCTTTAATCACTCAATTTCAAGAAACTCAAAGTCTAAGGCATGTGAGTTTCATTCATGGGTACCTTTCACCCATAAATCTCAATCTTCCATTTCTATGATAATTACATATTCCCAAGTTGTGTTACTTATGGGTATTAGTCATTAGTGATTATGATCATATACTATATTGGGGTTTCATGAAAGTTTGATTGAAAATACATGATTACTTAATTTTAAGTCTATACCATGGATGATTTACCTATTATGACTATGAATGATTTAACCTATAAAACTATGATCTCAATTGATATTTGATGGGGGGTTTCAATGTATTGATAATGGTTTTACCAAGAATTAGTGGGTTTATTTATATCAAGATTTGTCACATGATTCAAATCTTGAATTGCATGATTTTAGACTAGCATTACACACTCACCAAGTGTTCGATGAAATGTCCTGTTAATATATCTTGAGTTATTGAAGGCCTAATGCTTGGCATATGAGTTAAGTCACTTTATGATGATGAAAGAATGATATATATGTCTTGATTTCATGAAAAGCATCTACATAGTTGTGAGTTGACCATATCCAATTGTGGGGTGATGTCTCAATCACCTCGGATGGGGGTTGTATGCCATAAACCAATTGAGAGGTTGATACCTCAATCAATTCCGGTGGAGGGTGGTCATGTCCGTCAACCAATTGAGGGGTTGATACCTCAATTGCCTCATATAGGGGTTGTAAGCCATCAACTAATTGAGGGATTGATACCTTAATCACTTCCGATGGAGGGTGGTCATATCCATCAACCAATTGAGGGGTTGATTCCTCAATCACTTCTAAGGGGTGGTCTACCTTAG